>CAEGAE010064159.1:0-78473 GCA_903067095.1 Girardinus metallicus | reverse complement strand
GAAGCTCAAATGTGAAAAATTGGACTGATGTTGATATGCGATAGTAACACTGCTGTTATGTTAGATTTACCAATGTTTCATTTTATCTTTTTTTTATCCGATTACCCGATTAATCGTAAGAATAATTGATAGATTACTTGATTACTAAAATATTCGTTTACAACAGCCCTAGACTTGATTACAATAATACCTTTGTTTCTTTATCAACTATTTGCCTAACCGTCTCCACTGCAATAGCCTATTAAAGGCCTTTCTGTCAAACTAGAACAGCGATCTAAACACTAACAGAGTCCGTGTGTGTCATTTTAAAATTGAATTTGTGGTATTTTAATGAAGGGTGATATAAAAAATGACCAAAACAGACAAATAAGAAAATGGAATCACAGCCAAAACTCACTGGTGTTTGATCGGCGTGACCGCTTACTGAACACACCAGGTTGCAGGTCGGTGACACCAGAAAAAACAGAGATTAAGTCAGATAATCCCAATAACAAAGGTGTCAAAAGTAATCACATTCACATTAAAGGGAAGTTTTCCTCTCTTCTGGTACCACATGGATCTTGAGTATGATGCATTGTTTAAGCTTTTTATGGAAAGCCTTCCTGTTAAAGGGAAGTTTTTTCTCTCCACTGTCACCAGGTGTACATACGTGCTCGGAATGAGTGATTGCTGTAGAGTCAACGACACAACTCAAGTGATTTGTTGTCACCTCCTACTGGTCCAGGAGGAGTGAATGCTGTAAGTAATGACTCATGAAATCTGCTGAGCTTCCTTGTGGCACAAACCTTTTAAACTACTTTAATAATTAACTGATCTTATTGTACTGTTAACTAATAGCAATTGGAATATATGTGATTGGACTAAAATTATTCTGAAGTGCAGTGAGATGACATCTGTTGTGAATTGGCGCTATATAAAATTGAACACTTAAACCAACAAATGTGCCCCACCAACAACCAGTATAAAAAAACCACAGATACGATACAAAAGCCGTTCAAAACCCCAACAACAAATACAGAAGCATTCAAAAACCCAACAACCAATACAAAAACCTAAATAACTATACAAAAACTATTCAAAACCTCAAAAACCAATACAAAATCCCCAATAAAAACAGTTCAAAATCCCAAACCAACAACGAAACCTCAAATTAAACAGTAAAATGTTAATTCACAACAGTGTTGTCAAGGCATTTTAAAAGCCATTTCAATTCAGTCATAGGTTACAGTCGATCCTACCTATTAATGTATTAGGTTCAGTTAATCATTAAAGTAGTTTAAAAGGTTTGTACCACAAGGAAACTCAGCAGATTGCATGGAGTCATTACCCACAGCATTCACACTGTTGCCTTTTTGCAACAGCAAATCACTGGAGTTCAGTCGTTGACTCTACAGCAATGACTCGTTCCAAGCATGTATGTAGTGACAGTGGAGAGGAGGAACTCCCCTGTAACAGGAAGAAACCTCCAGCAGAACCAGAGCCGGTTTCAGTACTAGTATCCGTCTGCCACAACCGACTGGAGCTCTGAGAAGATTGAGCAGAGATGCAGCAGGACAGCTGATGGGAAGAACTTTCTGTTAATGGAAGTGAAAAGTTAACAGCAGGAGCGTGGGAACGGTTTGGTGATGGCAGCACCATGTCAGCCAATGTAAGGGCAGGAACCACAGCCAAGAGGATTTGTGTAAACTAAAAGGTACACCGTTTTATCTATTTATGCATTTAACTTTTGTTTTTTAGGTTACTTGTTGTTGATATAAAGACTTTAATGCCAATATTGTCAATGTCTGTGATTTTATTTAATTTTTTTCCTCTTTTCATTGTAGCATTGTGATATTTGTCATTGTTAAAGATTCTTTATGTGATGTTTGTTTTAAAATAAAGTAGAAAAAAAGCCTTTAAGGAAAGAGAACCAAGCTGATTGAAGGCATCCATTTTAATACTGTCAGAACAGTGAACGAACACTAAAGCGCCACCTTCAGGCCTCTCTCCAGATCGACTAAATAAATCTTTCTGGTTTTATTTTTCCCCTCCGTGGGTTGTCACCTTACTGTGGTGGAGGGGTTTGACTGTCCCAGACATCCTAGGAGCTGTCAGACTTCATGGCTCGGATTGGGTCAGGTCTGCCTGGGCAAACGGCTTCTAGGTGAGGGATCGGACCAAGAGCAGCCCAAAGACAGCAGAGAACTATAGACAGAAGTCAGGGTTTCCCCCAGTGTTTTATCAGCCTGCCCCCCCCCCCATCAGGCTACGGGTTGTTGGTTATTTTAAATGGGGATTCTTCCACACCTGTGACAGTAAAGACAGGTTTAGCTAAAGGTTTATATTTGAGGCATTGAACTGGGTGTGAAGGTTCTGAACCAATTGTGCTGTCCCTTCAGCTGCCCTTTAGTTTCACACGCTGTAATTTCTGAATTTTGATGCCTGCTTGTGCATCTCAGACTTTATGTAACATAATTTTTAACCCAAACACACAATAAATGTCTGTTATCTTTAACATTGTCCCCCATTTTTTATTTTATCTCCAAAGCTTAATGTTGTCCTTGATGTTTATGGTTGAAGTTTATTGTATTAGGGATGTTTAACGTCATCGCCGATGTTTGACGTAACAGGAAACTTTTCTGAAAATAACATTTGACATTGGGGACAACGTTGAACATCGCAGATACGATAAACATTGGCCTTAATGTTAAAGGATAATGGTAAGCATTGGAAATTAAATAAAAAAAAAAAATCAGGGAGTCAACAGTATTTTTATATGGAAAACGATGTAAAATTGAAAAAGTTTTTTTTAAAGGAACACTGACACTGTTGTGCAGGCTTCCCCACTGCTGTATTCATGGAACTGGTGCATTTCCATGCTTTTATTTAAAATAGCCTGTTTAAACAAATAACTTTCTCCAAAGTCTGTCGTCATACTTGGTTTAATATTTTAAAGTACTACAAACATTTCAAACCAAATTACAACACATGAAAGCTTGGGTTTACAGTCAGTTTAAAATTATTGAAAACGACATGTCAATTAGGCTAAAATCAGATTGACCTACAGCTCAGATTAAACTGATTCAGATATATGATGCATCCAGCAGAAATAAAAAGGTCAGAGCATAACTGCTTGAGTCAGAGTAAAACCAGGTAGAGCAGCCACAGCAGGACACAGAGAGTCCCAAACCAGGTGTTCCAGTTCTCCATGATGATGTCCAACACCTCCAACATCAGCCACTTATTATCAGCACCACTGCTGCTTCCAGTCAACAGCTGTAAGTCCTGATCCTGGTTCTGGTTCTGGTCCTCTTCAAGTTTAAACCTGCAGTGACCACGACAAGAGGTCAGACAGCACAACAAGCAGCTGCTGCCCCGATCTCATGTGAGGGAGCGGAGGGTTATCTTCAGTCTGTTACTGTGCGCAAAACAAGCTCACTCTGTGAAAAAGCAAACTGGTGTTTATATCGTTAAGTCTGTGAAAGATAAAGTCATAAACATTAAAACGAGGCAAAACCAGGCAATGATTGGCTGCAGCAGTTTCACTAAATTTAATATATCGTGTATTGGGGCCAGTGTGGATAGAAAAAAAAAGCAGTAAATTTATGTAAAAAAAAAAATTGTAGAGAACAAAACAAAATAATTGAGCTTCAGAAGTTGAACATTTTCTAGAAAAAAAAATTAATTTTGAGATTTATCTCATAAATTTTCTAGAGAAGAACTTGGACATTTGAGTAAAATAATTTTCACTTTTGAAACTCAAATGTCCACGTTTTATACATCTATATGCTATTCTCAGGGTTAAGATCATTTATGCCACGGAACCATTATAATATGTAGATGTTTGTTCTTCAACAAATGAAAAAAGCAGAAAATTAGCGAAAATGCTCTCATTTTTATTCACTAAAACTGGCTAAGAAGGAACATATTTAAATTTCATTTTTTTGTTTCTATTTAGAGGGTTGGGGGGTATTTTGATTTTTACTCAATAACACAAGTCATGAACCTCCCATTAAGTCGACCAATAAATCAGACATGGTTGTAATCGGTAGTGGGCACACTTTTGCTAATGCGCTAATCGCAAAGTTCATTTTTTGCCTAGCACTCTAGCTAACTTTGAAAATGTTTAGTGCACTTAGCTTCCCCTGAACTAATTTTTTTTGAATAAATTTTCTAAATAAAGTGCTAAATTACTTGGCTGTTTTTCAAACTTTAAGTAATTAAGTTTTGATTGTTGACTTATTTTCTGATGTCCTGTGTGCTTTCTAATCGAATCCCTCCTATGGTCAAATAGGCAAAATCAGCAACAGAGTTAGCGATAACTATAAAACTGAAACCAAATAATTACTTCCTGAAGCTACAGGTAGGTGTACAAAAGTAAGGTTTATCATGCTAAGAGCAATTTACTATGTTTGACTTAGTGTCAACATGACTGAATTTAGCACTTTAGCATTAGCTTCCATTCAATATCTAACCCTTTAATGTTACCAGTATGATTGCTTCTTTACGGTTGTAATCAGTACATTTTAGTTGTGCCAACTAAAATGTAAAACAAACATTTTATTTAGTGGCACCTTCCACTGGACATAATAAAAATGATTATGATGACATTTGTTACCACAGATGAAATTGCTGCTTGTTTTTGAGCAGTGTTACTAATAATCTGATGAAACTTTAGTGTTACCATGGAGCTGGTTGTAAGCTACCCACCGAGTAAGCCTGGGCTCTGGGTTTCCCATCACCTCCACCTCTAACATCACTGGACAGCCCTCCATGACGGTGGCTTGAGACCAGGGCCTGGTGAACAAGGTGAGGCCAGGTTCAGAGACTTTTCCCAAAGGAAGAGACTCTGAGGGCTGAGGAAGATGAGCAGAAGGAAGAGGAGGCCCCTGGATCTGGGGAGTAAGTCTGATCTCCTCCCGGATAGCCATGGGTTGACAAATATCAGGATCTTGAGATAGTGTTAGTACATGAGGTGTAGAATATGGAGATGTGCCATGCAGGTTAGCTTGATCAGGTGAAACGTGGGTCTGAGGTTGTGGGTGGGGAGGAGCCAGCTGGGCTGAACTGGAACTCATGCTGGAACCATGCACACACTGCTGGGTGTCCTGGAGAGGGAAGATTGTCTGAAGACCCTGCTTGCTGCAGCAGATACTGGTGTTGCTGATGGTTTTAGGCTGTGGAGGGTTGTGGATGAGGTCTTCAGGTGGATCTCTGGGACCTTGGTTTAAAGTTTTGTTGGTCTGTGACCTGCCAGAAGGCAACGACTGGTTGAAGATGCTCTGGGTAACTGTGGCGGCTGTACTAATTCTGCTGTCTTTAAATGTTAAAGGTACATCCTGATCTGGTTCACTTCTGGTATGTGAAAAGGTTGGATCTTGAGATTTTGAACTTTGGGGGTTTGTTGTAGAAGGTTCTAGAAGATTATTGTCTTGTGGCTGGGTTACGTCTTTGTGGAGGATGGTGTCTGTAACACTGGACATGTGAGAGGACTCTTCAAACTTGGGGACTGGATCAGAGGAGGGATTGAATGTACTTTCCTGTGCAGAGTTGCTGCAGACCATTGGATTGGTACAATGACTGCCTGAAAAAGATGATTCGATGTAAATGTTTTGCTGGGAAACTAAACTTGTGCTGATCTTAGTAAGACTGTCTTGTTGAGGTGTTCTTGAATTTTTGACAGACTTCATGTCCTGTTGGGTATTACTTGTACAATGATGGGATTCAAGTAATTCCCTCTTTTCAGGAAGGATACTGTTTGTTTTGGTGTAACTAGGGTGGATGTTTAGAACCCCAGCCTCTCCTTTAGGAATGTTGTGGAGACTTTTGTCTGAACCACTGAAGGACTGTGGATGAAGGCTCTGACTCAAATCCTGTGTAAGGGTTATGGATGGACATCTCTGCTTTGGAGAGTTTTTAACTTTAGAGCAGTCTTTGTTGTTGTACCCATGGACTGGGTTGTCCAGAAAGAGGTCAGAGGTAGACTCTTTGGTTTTCAGGATGGTGCATAGAGTACTGGTAAAAAGTGTTGTAACAGGAACTGTGGATGGACTTGGGTTAAAGGATCTGGACTCTGACCTAAACCTGTGGTACAACAAAAACATTATCTTTCATCTGGAAGCATTAATGAAGTAGACCTATGATCAAAGACCAGAGTGAATGTGGATCAAACAAACCTGGTCCTGCTGTGTAGTCTGACTGTAGGAGCTGGACAACTCTCCATCTGACTTGACTCTTTCTGTTGTGGGACAGAATCAGTTCTAGTTGGTTCTGACTGGGCACAGCATTGGTGGCTGACCTGGCTGATATGAACACTATGAGAACTAAAACAGAAACCCTCCTCAACATCTGACTGGAACATGTTGGACTCTGGAGTCTCAGCCAGCGGCGGCAGGGAAATGTCGTCAGGGGATGCACAATCGTACTCATCGTTGGAAAAACAATCCTCGGTCATCCCCTCAGGCTGATGAAGCTCCACATGTGGAGAAGTATCCTGGGTAAAGAAGAAAACAATTTAATGTTTTATAATATATTTGTCTAGGCTGTTTTAAAAATTGGTTAAAAATGCTCAGGATAAGTAATACAGAGGTATCGCAGTAGAACAGTGGTTCTACTGCGATACCTGTAGCGTAACATGACTATAAATACTGTTGAAGTCCACCTTCAAGCCACAATTCCCTTTCTGTCTGAACAAAACTCCATTATGTGATGCTTTATATTAAATACTTCAAGTTTACCTGAGCGATCAGGGATTTTTGGTGATATATAGCAGAGTATCATCAGCATAGAGGTGAATATTACTGCTGATTCTAACCTGTAGTGAATTTGAGCCACAGAAGCTGGAATCGATGTGTTGTTCTGCTACATCCGTTTCCCTAAGAAACTCTTCCTGGCTATCAGGAAACGATGGACCAATGACAGACTGAGAGGGTGGGGCTTGAGGCTCAGAAGCAGCGGTCTGTGATTGGTTGAGGACGGCTTGAACCTGCCGGTTGGCATCCACAGGTGAGCAGATGGTGACGGTAGAAGTGAGGGAGGAGGTGAACTTCTCACTGTGTAACTCTCTGAGGTTAAAGACAATAATGTGAGGCAACAGTTTAATAACACTGGTTTTAATAGTTTCAAACTGATGTTTCAATGATTTCTTTAAATCTCCAGTTTTTATTGATAAGGTGAACATTAGAGACGTGAAACATTTTTAGTTTTTATTCCAAAATGTCTCTTTTCAACCAGCCTACCTCGACTGAGTCAATAAAGCCAATAGAAATTATATTATTATAATAAGCAGTTAAATCAGAGGAAACTGATCTAATTGGGTTTGGGAACATTCACAAAAAATGAAATGTTTCATAATAATAATTTTGGATTCAAGCCAAAAAGAAGGAAAAACTGAGAAAATTATATAATCTACAGCATTATATGTTCCTACTAACCTGTTTGCTGTCGGTCCGTTTGCACCCTGACTCTTCTCTGGCGGAAGCTTCCTATTGGCTGCAGCAGACTCCTTTCTATCGTTCTCTGGGATCAGTTCGGGGGTGTGGCCTGTCTCTTTAAGTTCATGCTGGAAATTAAATCTTTTTTGTCAATAACATTATAAGCCACACATTAATCGCCTTATATTGTAGTTATTTATCTTTACCATATCAGCAGCATCCTGTGTGTTGCGGTTATCCTTCTGCTTCATCCTCCTCTTATCTTCTATCTTATGCTGCCCTTCTGTCTGTCTCCCTTGCACCCTCTTTCCTTCCTCCTCTACCTTCTCCTCTTCATCCGTCTGCTGCTGCTGTTTCAGATTCTCCAACTGAATTCAACGTCCACCACGAAGAACAATAGAAGAAACATTATCAACCGTCAGATCTAAGTGGGATCTTTGAACGGCGTTTGTTCACCTTCAGTTTGGCCTCCAGCTCCATCAGTCCCTCACTCAGCTCTCTGATGGACTCCACCATCTCCGAGTGTTTACTGACCGTCTTCTCTATGTAACGCTGACCCTCCTCCACCCCTGAAACACCAAAAATATTTAATTTAATTCTTGTGTGTTTCTTAAATTACACATTTTTTAACACATCTATTATGAACAGTGAGTCTGAAATCAATTTCACTGCTGATGTCAAAAAAAGTGTTCAAAAACTGAAAAACAACCATTGTTTTAATGATTATGGAGCTTCAACTTTTTAAGAAAAACCTCTGTAAAGTTGTAATAAAGACAACTATTCTTTCATTATAAGAGCAACCTGATAATTTAAAAATAAAAATGCATCATATATGCTAATTACATAGCTGCCAGAATTAAAGCTCCTGTAAGATAATGAGACAAAACTCAGGCAAACTCAGCTGAATTTTCAGAATGAAAGCTGTTTATGAGACAACAGTACTTTCAAAATAAAAGCTTTTGTTTTCTGATTATCAGACCATTGTCACTTCTGAATAAAAGCTTCCAAGATAATATGCATAAAAGCTCAATTAGATTCTCACACAGCTATCATTTCAGAATGTGATGATTAAGCAGCTGCTTTTTTATTTTCAAAGTAAGAGCTTGTGGTATCTGGTAATTAAATAGCTGTCAGAATAAACAGTTCTGTAAGATGAAGATGAGGCAGAAACCTTTCAGAATTAAAGATGATTATAAACTGCTGTCCTTTCAAAATAAATACTCTTGCTAGCTGAATATTAGATCGCTGTTATTTCTGAGTAGAGTATAGAGATTATGTCCTTTCAAAATAAAAGTTTTTTTTAGTTATCAGACAACTGTCCTTTAACAATAAAAGCTCCAATAAACTCATAACCAGATCAAAAGCTTCAGAGGCATTATGAAGAAAAATCCATATAAGCTGTCCTTTTAGAATAAAAGCTGGTTATTATACTACTATACTTTCTAAATAAAAGCTCTTGCAGGATAGTTGTCATTTTTCAGTACAAACTCCATGGAGATTTTCAGAATAAAAGCCTCTGCCTCAGTAGTGTTTTCCACCCACCATGCAGCCTGACAGCCAGCTCTGTGATTTGACTGATCCTCTCCTCCTGCTGAGGAACCGTCGGCCAAACAAACTTCTCAAACTGCCGGTAGAGAACGGAGACGGCTTCGGTGCTGCGGCACTCCAAGGAAAACTTCCCAACGCGAGCGATGGTGGCGCTCGCCTCCTCACACCAGAAATGGTACTGTGGACGCAGAGAGACATGCAGCTGTACACCCACTGATCGATCAGCTCATCAATGATCCCGATTGATCGCCGGCAGTGATACCTCCTCCATGGCCTGCTGCAGCTTGCATGTCATGTCCAGAGTTTTGTGGTGCTCACAGATGTTTCTTTCTAACTGTCCCATCTGCCTCTGCAGCTCGTTGACGGCGTCCTCCAGCTGCCGGGCCATGGCCGTGTTTTTGACCTCCGATCCCAGCCGGGCCGTCACACCATGAACGCGCTTCCTGAGCCCCTGCAGGACCAGATGGACCACATTTGGTCAACCCAATATGACATCGACCACAAAGACGAAACGCCGAAGGAATAACAACCAGTACAGACAGATTCCTAAAAGTTTCACTTTAATTTCAGGCTCAAATTTCCAGGCGAAACCATCAGAGAGGATCCTAGAAATGCTTGAATTTAAAGCAGATTATAGATATACTCTTTGATACTTGTTTACTAACAATAAGAAAACTTCCTAATTTGATTTCACTCAAGGGCGGCCATTTTCCCTGTAATCTGCTAATAGCTGAACTAATTTTTGTATACTGCGGTATTTTTGCTAGCTTTGGAAACATTTAGCATACTTAGCTTCCACTAACTACATTTTTCTAGATAAATTTTAAAGCGCTAATTTACTTGTCTGTTTTGTGAGCTTTTAGTAGAATAAAGTTCGATATCTTATCTGTTATGGTTTTAGTATTGTTCAAGCATTGTTCAAGTAGTTGGATTTTTACAGAAATAAGGTTCCTAAAAGGTGGAGGGGCCACAGGTCTACAGTTCAGCTGTTTCAATTCTTGACTTTTGAGCTCTTTATAGAAAAATCATCTTCTAAATGTTATAGCAAAGAAGAAGAAGGAAAGGCAATAACTTTTCTGTGCCATGAAAAAGAAACTTTGGTTCCTCTAGTAATAAAACCTGAAAATCAGTAATTCATTGAGCTTTGTTTTGGAGCCCTCATTGGACCAGGTGGGTCATATCAGGGTTAATTATCAGGTAAAACTCTGATGTACCTGCAGCTTCTCCTGGTAAACCTCCATCTGCTGCAGCTGGTTGCAGACGGCCTTCAAGTTCCTCGTTCGGTCGTTTCTCTTCAAGTAGTTGAACTTTGTGTTGCTGAAACGTTTTTTCAGCTCCTTGAAGGACTCACGAAGCTAAAAGTTAAAACAACAGAATGTCAAACAGAAGGTTGTGAACAGACTAAAATCTCATTGTCTAAGAATAATTTTGAGCAAAAAATGTAATGAACAAGATTTGTATAAACCATAGACCTAACACCTTTAATATTCAGATTCATAATGGTGTTGTGTTTGTGTTTGTTTTTATAAAATATGAAGGTCATCTTCTGCACTGATTAAGTCAAGGTTTCAGTTACAGGAGGTGATTTGTCCATAAAGGCAACAGCTGCTTTGAGCTCACAGGAGTAAAGTTACACCAAACAACAGTTCCTCTAAGGCACTATCTGCTCTATAAATAGATGATAAACACTGTTGTTAGTGCTGAAGCTCAAAGAAGAACCGTTGCTTCACTTAGAGCGTAAACGTCCAGCAGGGCTGTTGAACGGCAGTTAAGAAGTTCATTGTTTGGTTGGGAAACCCACTGCATCCGATAGGGATGGGTGATATTTTATCACAGTATTTTGTGGTATTTATTGAAATAATGAAAATTGACAATAAAATGCATTTATTCCTTCTTTAAAGTCTTTTTTCAAAACTTCCCATCTGTTAAGTCACAACTGACATGCACCACTACCTAGTTACCAAAGTTGAGATCCAGAAAGTTTGGTCAACTGGTTTACCGCTGTATTTGCTGTATAATGGCTGCTGGAAAAGACAAGTGTTTTACTTTTCAAAGATGTACAGCTGTATAAATGCGCATGTGTTTGCAACCATTTTTATGAGCGTAAATGCTGAGTTGGGGGGCGTGTCCGGCAGCAACTTATTTGGATTTAAAGTGACAGGTGATATTTTATCTGTTTTATGGCCTCTAAGAATGCTTTTGTGCAAAAAAATGCAATGAATAGACCTGACTTGTTCGGAGGCCTTTTAACGCTTTTCAAGACTTTGATACTAAAAGAAAAAGAAAAGAAAGTTTCTGCTATCCGTTACGTTTTGGTGTTGTAGACCAAGTTTATCTCAGAATAAACATTTTGCAATCATGTTGTTTTTGTGTGCTCCTCTTGACAACTCAGAAATTGCCAATATACCTATTGGAGAAACTGTTGGTGATTGTAGGTTATACTGAGTTCTCCTCTTCATTCAGTAGAATCAGGGGGTTCTGTAGTTTGTTTCTGCAGCTCCAGCCACTTTGGTCCTTGGTGGGATTATTTTTGGAGCAGAGGAACATTTCTGTCTCAGCTGGGAGGAGCGGAGGTGTCCGGTGTCTGATCTGTCAGCTGACGACAGCTGAGAGAGACGGAGCCGACTGTCCGATTAAAACCAGCGGCTGGCTGGACAGGTCGCAGCGACAGGAAGGGGAGAGAGAGGAGGCTGGGGAAACCCGGGGTGAGTCAGAGGAAGGAGCTCTAACGGAGCAAGGAACAGGAGAATGTAGCTAGGCGATTATCAAATTTCTGAAGATTTAATTTTGGGTTTACATGGTTCACTGTGATGCCAAATTAAAACTAGGAAAATAAACAGCATGAGTATATATTCATGCCACACTTTTCAGATTTTATGTATGAAATAATTTGGAAACTGTGTTACAGAGGTAGTCATCACAACATGTTCATACTGGTCAGGATTAGCGACCAGTTTAATTCCCAAACACAGATTAATATGTGTGTTTGTGATAGCCAACATGTTGCACCAGGTGCATGAAGGGAAATGCCTGTCATCTGGCTGACTGTATTTCAGGAGTCTCTCCTGTTACTGCACTGACCCAGTATCACCAGTAAACCATCAGAGTGGGTGGGATCCATCTACTGGTGAGCATGTGTAAAAACCTTAAAACAGATTTTATTTGCAGTTGAATAATCAAACTAAAAAAACAATAAACAGCTTAGTTTATAATTCTGATTTTTGTAGCTTAATTTCAATGTCTAGGAACCAGTAACTGGTTTGCCACCTAAAGGTTTCCATGGGGTATAAATAGGATGCGACACTGAGGCACCAGTTCTCTGGGCCAGTAAACTGGATGGTTACCCAAGTTTATCCTTTCACTTTGTTCAGTGAGGACGATGTTAATGGAGGTAAAAACATCTCCAGAGCTGAGAATAACAGCAAAGACTGGCACTAGGTCACCATAGCAACCACTGATGGATATTGGGAAAACATGGGATTTTAATTGTAACTTTAGACAGTTAAGAGTAAGACTGAAATGTAAGGTGGGTTTAAATTTGGTGGAGTATCTGTGATGCTGTGGGCCTGTTTGTCTTGCAAAAGCATGAGCTCTCTAAAATATCACGATAGTTATAATACAAAAACAACTGAATATGCTCAATTAAAAATTCATTTATTTCAAGGATTTTTAATGCATCTTTTCCATGTAGGCCAATAAAATGCACCCAACACTGTATAATTTCCTTCCTATGATACAGATATTTCCTATAACCTTTAAACAACGGTTGCTTTATGCTTTCTAAGTACCAGATCTGCTTCACAGAAATATGTTTAACTCTGATTTATGATTCATACAGAACAAGGCTTCCAAACTCAACTAAACACGGCGATAAATCAACATGTATCAGGGAACTATGTGAAAGAATATTCACATACATGCAAATTGTTGTGATTTTTTGTTGAAAGGCTAATAAAATCACAAAAAATCTCAAAAATGACACAGTTTGACAGAGATTATTTAAATCTACAGAAAAACCCTGAAGTCTGTCACCTTAATTTAAAGTGAACCTAAAGCAGCTGAAGAATTAATAATAATGATAGTTTAAAGTTTCACCAGTTTATGGAAACAACTGATGAAAACTGACCAGAAAAAATACATTGAGAAAATAAATTATGATACAGTGAAAACAGGTTTTAGGGAAATAATAAATTCCTGAGCTGAAATGTGTTTTTGAGTAATTATAAGATGATAATAAATATTAACACAGCAAAGTTTGAGTAGGTAATCAGTAAAAGTCAGATTTTAAATGTGAGAGCATGAAGGCTGACAGCAGCGCCCTCTGATGGTCTCTTTGCTGAATGACAACTTGTTAAGAGCTCTTATAAGTTCACAACTTGGATCTCAAGAGTTGAAGCTAACCAAAGAATACATTTCTTCTGAGCAGATTTAGAAAATAGATGGATGGTTAGAAACATTCTGACCGATTTCAGATCAAAATGTTTAATTTTAATCTGAAATTAAACATTTCAGATTAAAATCTGAAATGTTTTAATCATTTCAGATTAACTAAACTGTGGTATGGTTTAGTTCGGATGTGCTGTTGCTCGGCCTGCTCGGCGTTGAAACCTCACCTGGGTGATGTCGTCATGCAGGAGGTGAGTCAGCTGCTCCCTTCGGCGCTCCTCCTCACATTGAGCTGCTTTGTGCAGCCAGGACTCACAGAGAGTGTCCAGAGACCCCAATCGGATCTCCAGCTGGTCCACCTGGAAACCAGCCCAGTTCTGAAACATCAAGAGAGCATCGCTGATTGAAGTTTCCATCGTGCGATTCAGTAAAAACGGCAAACTATTCATTCATACGCTTTGTGAAACCGCAGTACAGATGTCCGTCCTCATAGTCGAGGTGGTTCTAAGGAGGTTCTGGATCTGCTGCTGGGCCTCCTGTAATCGACTCAGCTCTTCTTCTTTGGACCCATGTAAGCCAGTGCAACCAGTTAAAGGACTGGGAGGTTCTGACTGAAGCAGCAGCTCCAGCTGGACACAGAAAAATTAACATTAAAATTAGGCACAGCTCTCTGGAGTAAGTGGTCACAACATCTCTCCTCTATTAACCCTTTAACAACGTTTTTACTGAGAAGTAGCTTCTATAAATAGCTCAGGAGATTCCACCAGGTATTGGCTAATTCTTGTTGGCTAATCTGAAGGCAGAAGCTTGGAAACTGCAGCTCAAAAGAGGAGAAACACCTCAGCTCCTTCAGACTAGCCAACAAAAATGAGCAAATATCTGGTCCACACAGGCGTCTTTACAGCTGAATGGTTGCCATGGAAATCACAGAATTTCTCAAACATGCATGAAAGAATCAAGGCAACATTCAGGTATGTTTTTAATGAAGAAATAACATGCTATAAAGCTAAAAAAAAAAAGTCAATTTTACATAATGCTGCCCCTTTAAATAAACATTTCTAACTCCATGTAATTTTTTATTCAATCTTTGTTAAAAAGGGACTTTTTAAGATCCCGCAGGATGCCGTCTCTTGTTCTCTTCTCACCTGTTTGGCTGTGAGATGGAAGCTGCTGCTCTGGTTCAGAATTGACTCGCCTTGCTGTATTTTGTCCTTCACTGCTTGCTGTAGCTTTAGCAGCTCTGATAGATCCTCCTCCATCACTGCTCCTCCCAGGCAGGCCTGGACTCCGCTCAGGTTCTCCCAGCTCCTCACTGCATTTTCCACCTCAACATCCAGCTGCTGTGGAGAAAAGAGACCAAACGCCTCACAGCATCAGTCGGTTTCAGTCGGTCCCTAAATGTCCCCAAGATCTTTAGGTTCATCTGGTTCCAGTTTCAGAAGCAACTCACAGATGTTTAGATTCTGGTGTTAGATGCCCTCTCATCTGCACTGCAGTTACCGTTAAATGCGTGTACTGTGTATTTTCCAGTACTATAATTGTTATTATATATGCTTGTTGCTGGTTGTTGTGGTTTCTCAGTTTTGTTTTTTTCTCTTTCCGCAGATTTGGAGGCAGATTTCTTGTGTTCTCTCCATGCTCTCCTCCACTCGGATCTCCTTCTGTCTTTTTTTCATTCTTCATTTTATAAAAAAGTAGATTTAATATTTTTTTTTTATTATTTTTAATCTACTAAATAAAAAAATAAACAAAACATTAATAAAAAAGAAGCAGTAACATTTTTTATTTAAATTTTTAAATATTATTTTTTTCAAACAAATATAAAAAACATTTTAATCCCTTTTTTTTCTAAAAAAATAAAACTAAGAATTGATTGTAAAAAGAAACAAGCGATGTCTCTTACTGTTATTTACTATTTATTTTAGCTAGATACATTTTAAAATGTTATTTTTTTATCTAACTAATTAAAATATAAATAAATAAATAAATAAAACAACATGTTTTTATTTTATAAAAATAATGTTAATAAAACTGAAAAAATAAGAAACACATTCATGAAGCAGTCCTTACCCTGAAATGTGGTTCTGCCTGTCTGAACATCTCCAGCAGCCTGTTGGTCTGCAGCTCTGAGCCCAGATCCATGTTGGTACAGGAGTCCAGCAGCTCCGAGACACAGGTCAGGTCCTGCCGGGTCTGAACAGGAGGTTCTGATATCAGAACCAGGGAGAACGTTCTCTGACCCACCTTCTAACAGACAGAGCTCCATACCTTCGCCAGTCTCTCCTGGTATCCACTCCTGAACTCCTCCTGTTGCTGCAGTGCCTCCATGTGTTGTTGCTCATCGAATCGGTTCTTTACTGAGGCCGGGTCCGATCCAGATCCAGAGATCTGGAAGGTGTAGAAAAGTACTTTTGAGTGTATTTCCAGTTTCAGGGCTGGAATAATTAAACTGATTCTGGTTCTGATGGATCTACCTGAACCAGGGACTCACCTCTGGTATTTTGGTCATTTCTGATTCTGATCCGGGTTTCGGATCCGTTCCGCATCTTACCGGCTTGTCTGACCTGGATTTGGATTTAGTTTCCACCGTTTTGGATTCCTGGTTCTGTTTCCCGGCCTTCTCAGATCCAGATAGATGATTCAGATTCTCCCCCTGCTGTGATCTGGTCTGGTTCTTCAGGTCCAGCCTGGATCCAGTTTGGAGGTAGGTGATCTCAGCTGAACTGGATTCAGGTTTCTCTGATCCAGATCCACGTTGGTGTATTGATGCAGACTTCAGAGGCGCCGTCTCTGATCCAGTTTCAGGGATGTTTTCTGAATTAAAACTGAGCCCAAAGGTTCTGATCCCCTCTGGACTGGATCCAGTGGATCCGGGTTTTCCATCACACCCAGACGTGTGCTGCTGTTCTTCTGATCTAGATCTGGTTTTGAGAACTGGTCTGGGACCAGATATTAGTAAGTCTGATTGAAGTTGGTTCTTTGGTTCTGATCTGAACCCAGTTTGAGAGTTTCTGGAGTTTTGTGACTCCGGTTCTGTTTTCAGGTCAGGTTGTAGGGGTGAACTTTCATCCAAACTGGATTCAGCCGGCAGGTTTCTGGTCTTTTCTGATCTATTTTCAGTGAGTTCTCCACATCTGGATCCTGGCTTCACATCAGGTTCACATATGTATAGCTCATCTAATCTGAACTTGGTTTTGAGAACAGTTGTAAAACTGAACTGTGGGTTTCTGGTTTCCTTTGTTTTGGATTCCAGCTGCTGTTTGTTGGTCTTTTCTTTTCCAGATTGAAGCTTTAGTTTATTCTCATGCTTTGATCCAGACCCCAGTTCTTCTGATCTGGGTTTTAGGTCTGATCTGGAATCAGATTGTGACCCAGATTCTGTCTTCAGCTTTGTGCTCTCAGATGAACTGGATTCAGACAGCAGGGTTCTGATTGTCTCTGATCTGGTTTCAGTGGTTCTTCCTGATCCGGACTCTGATCTGGATTCACGCTCGTCTTTGATTTCATCTAATCCGGACCCAGATTTCAGCTCTCTGAAATGATTTAATCTAGACTTGGAGTTCGGGTTGAACCAGGAATCTGGTTTTACATCTGGTTCTTGTCCAGACTCTTGTAATCTAGATTCCAGCTTTACATCGTCTGGTTCTTCTGTCTGCTTTACAGGGTTTTGTTCTTGGGAAGATTTAATCTGGAAATCTGACTTGGATCCTGATTTCAACCCCAGATCTTTGGTTTGGTCAGATGTCGATCCGAACTGCAGGTTCTGGTTCAGTAGACTCTGGTTCTGTGGTAAAATAATGATAAAAACTGATCAGAAATGTTGTGGGGAACATAAGGAACAGCTGCTGATTCACTGGGAAAGATGCAACAAACAGTGGATTGTTGGGTCATTTACCAGTGAAAGCAGATTTGCATCAGTGAAATCAAAGATTTAGGCTGTTTTCACACCTCCTAATCTGGTAGATTCAGTTCAGTTTGGGACCACAATTGCAATATTTGTTCCATTTTTAACCAGTGCGGTTCGCTTTCACACTGCACCATGTCAAATGAACCAAACCCTTAGTGGAACAAAACGTTCCACTAAAGGAGAACCTTTAGTTTGAGAACCACTAAAGGAAACGACAAAACCCTCAGAAGAAGACACTGACCGGAATTTCCTTCTTCACAAAATGTAAACAAAAGTGCAGTGGTGTCAGATTTTAGCGGTTGAAGGATTTCTTTGTTAAATGACCATGGGTCTTTTCTCCTGCTAGCTTTAAGACTCTTGCGTTGTTTTGGTTGTACTTACCCAGAATGCCCTGTGCTATAATCTGCTTCCTGCTTTTGGAGCGGTGTGTGTAGCGTTGATATACGCATTCAAACCGCACCATAGTTCACTTCAACCAAACCGAGACAGAGGTTTTTTGGTCTGCATCAGAGTTTGATTTAAGCAGACTAAACAGAAATTATTCAACATTTATAATTTTTCTTCCAGTTTTTCACAGGTTAAAACATGAATTCTGCAGAAATCAGCTGACAGAACATAAAAATAAAGTGAACTGATTTATAACGGTCAATAAAAACAGAAGTGATAATCTAACATCAAGACTTGCTTTTGTTTTGGACTCTTCCCTCATGTTGAGAACCATTTCAGCCTGCTGCAGCTGTAGTCTGAAAGCCTGGTCAGCCCTCCGCCTTCGGTCCTGCAGGTCCTCCACCAGCTGCTCCAGCCTCAACACCGGGCCTCTGCTGTACTGGGAACTCTGGGAAGAAGCATCAACATCAGTGACCTCAAACAGCAAACTGAGAAAACAGCTGATTCATTCTGTTTCTAGTTGGCTGATAAATGACAACATGGTGATCAAAAGACATCCTGCAAACAGCACTGTTGAACTCTGACCTCCTCAACATCTTCTTCACCACCCTGCAGTACTCTTCCTCTCCTCTGGAGGGCCTCAGTCCTCTGCAGCTGTCTGAGTCTTTGCAGCAGGATGCTGCTGCTGGTTAAAACCTGCAGCGACTTTCCCAGAAGATCTGCAGGTCAACATAGAAATTATCATCATCTCTGTCAAAAATAAAGCAGATTAATCTGTTAAAACACCTAAATTTGCTTTACTAGACATTTATCAACACTTGAAGCTACAAAAACATCAAATTAGATGTCAGAAATAATACGTTTTCAGATTATAGAAGTAAAACTAACATGAGCTCTGTTACCTTTTCTCATGAAGTCATAGGAGACCTGAACGTCATTCAGTTTGTCTTCATTTTTAATCTGGAGATCCTCTAATCTGCCGATGCCAATGGCAAACTGCAGACAGAGAGAAGCACAGGAGTCAAACAGGTGTAAACCTTATTATTTGTATTTTGGTTTAATTTTTAAATGAATATCAGATTAATCATCAATTCGATGGAGAGAAAGGGGTCTGAGAATGGAGCCTTGTGGGTGTATAAATAATGCACAGACAGAATAGAAACTGTCAGCAGAAAAATAGCTGAACCGTGAATTAATCCAAGAAAAAAACAAACTGGGAATAAAGAAAAGGATTTGTTTTTGTAATGTTATTAAACATTTCAAATCTGTTGGCTTCTCTGATTGTTCTTAATGCACAGAGAGATATTAATGATGAGTCATTTCCCCCATAATTGGTGTAATTATCTTTAAAATAATTACATCAACAATGCTTATTCTCATCCATGTCAGAGATGTCTGTGCTGGAAGAAGTGGTTCCTGTTGTCTGAGTTTGGATGCGATAATAAAATTCTAAAAAATAATATTGCTTTCAAAACGCATTCAAAGGCCTCAATTTTCATGTTTCATTTCCTCTCTGAAATCTCTCAAACAATGCTCACGGAAAATAAATCACTATATGATGTGACATATAAGCAATAAAAAGAAAAAAGGCTTTCATTAGCCTTAACTTTTTAAATTGAGCTGCATGTTTTTACAGTTTAAACCAGTTTAAACGCAACACATGTTGACCTTAGTGAGCAGCAGAGCAGTAAAACCATCTAATCTCCAGGATTATTCCAGCTGTCCAGGCTTTCCTGATTATCTGTGGCTGCAAAATGTTTCAGACTGCAGCAGGTGTTTCTGGTGAAAAGGTGTGCAGCCAGCCAATGAAAGCGGTCCAGAACGGAGGAACGCGAGACTGAACCAAATGACCTTCAGCCCTGCTGGCTAACCACAGAGGAAGGTCATAGTATTCTGATCAGCTGGAAAAGTTTTCATCCCCTCAAAGACTTCTTCTCTTTCTGTGGGGATTTTTATCACACTAAATTGAAAGATATGAGTAAAAATAAAATGCAATTTTCATTTAATTATTTCATTAAGCGAAAAAGAAAAGAAGATATGTAAACTAAGAAAAAACTGCAGTTGAAGACATTAAAGATAACTCTCTGTTCTTATTTTCTAACATTATTCCTGAGGTCTAACGGAGCATATTTTAATGTTTGCAGCACATTGTGAGCCCTGTTTTTTTTTTTAACTCCTGTCTCTTTAAGACCCTCCTCTTCACCCGTCTTCACCTCCATCACTCGGCAGAAGAAATCTGAAGCCTGCTTCAGGACGTCCAGACGTCTCTCCAGCAGTCGGAGGAGCAGCGACCATCCCTCCCTCAGAGACGCCTTCATCGCCTCGGACAACTCCTCCTCTTCCTCCTGTTTCCTCCTTCCATCCCTCCTCATCTTCAGTTTCTCCTGGTGTTTCTTTTCCACCATAGCCAACACTTCAGGCTCATATTTCTGCAATAACATATTAAGATATCAATATATAGTAGGGATGCTAACAAGTAATTGTTGATTAATGGTTTATTATATTAAAATTAGTCCTAATCGCTTAACTAATGACATCCGTTTTTAGATTTTAATGCTGTAGTTTGGCCGCCATCCAGCAGAGGGCACCACTGGTCATCATTACTCTGAGACGTTCTTACAAAGAAATAAAGATGGCGGCCACATTAGACCGGCAAAGAGACGGGGGTGCGTTCAAAATGCACTTAATACTGTTCCTATCAATGATGTGACAGGAAAGTGAGGATGTGTGATGAAAGATAAGCGGAGAGAATAATAGATAGAAATTGTACCACAACATGATGCTAAAGCGAGGTTGATTTTAAGGGCTGCCGTGAGTCAATGCAATTCATGGAGCGAAGTTTTAACATTAATTCAAGAGCAACAGATAGTACTTTTGTATTAATATCTCTCTGTTTATGGGAAATAAAGTCTTTCTCTTATTTCATTCTTTTCAAGTTTAATTTTTCTATTCAGAGATCTCAGAGGTTCCTGTTTTGATTTACTTTATAAATATTTTTACGATTAATAAGGTGAGAAAACTACAACTTTCTGTTTATTCAGTCAGTATTTTGTACAACTGATACAAAATATTAACATTTAACAATGTGCTTTTTAAAAATTCACCTTATTATGAAAAATTTAGCCCTTTGTGTGAAAACGGTCGACACCCTCTTGATCCAAGAGATAATTCGGGTTTTTAAGAATTGGCAGCTTATCAATCGATTGTTAGTCGATGGGTAAGATCAATCAACTTCAGATTAACTTATTAATCGATAACTTTTATCCCCAATAGATAGGCAGAGCGCCTTGATCAGAGTGCGTTTGAGTCCTTGTGGACCTGGAGTTTCTCCAGCAGCTGCTGCTGCTCCTGGATCAGGATGTGGTTTTCCTCCCGGTCTGATCCGATCTCACAGAGTCCTGGCTGGAACTGGACCAGCTGGAGGTGGATCAGAGAGCCGCTCTGCAAACACAAAGCAGAGACATTTTATTCATGACTAGTGTCAACTTCTTCTTTAATAGTGACTCTTGGCTTGCCTAATAAAATCCCAAAAAAATAAAGAAAGGCTAAACAAAAGACGTAATATCATCCGGTCCAAATGAGAACCAAAAAACAAAAAAAATGTTTTCAATGTTTGTTCTTCATGTCAAATTAAAAATTAAGAATTTATTCACTAATATACAAGTTTCATTTTATATTGAAACTGTTTAGCAAGTTATTCCATGTTGATATACTGTTCATCTGTAGTTTGATTGTAAAGTTTTTGATAAAAAAGAAAATCAGAAAAAAGTCTATCCTGCTTCTCTTTAAATCTCCATCTGACCTTACAGTTAGAAACACAAGCAGAGAGATGTTGGAGTAGGGGATATGATCCAAGAGCTTAACGGGGTTCAGCTGGTTTGAACTTTCTCTTTCTCTGCTGTGCATCCAGGAAGTCTTCTTTTCAACTCTTCTGGGATTTGGGGTCATAGTTCAAATACATTTGAGCTTTAGAGATGATAATTGGCTGCTTGTTGCCACGGTTGCACTATAAATCATAACAACTGTCCGAAAGTTAAAAAGTAAGAGCAGAAAACCTTCCAGCTAAACAACGTCCAGAACCAGGGGGAATCCAAACATACAATCAGTCAGCTAACCAGTGGTGATCCCAACGGGGGGCCAAGGGAGCCAAGGCCACCTCTTGAAAAATGCTTGTGCCCCCTAAAGAATCATGTTAATTTTATAGAAACAGAGTCATCTTATTAACTGAAGAAATAAATGTAAAACACAATAAATAAACAAATAAGTAATACAATTATATAATTTAACAAATGTTTAGCTGTGTGCCCTTAAAATGTTTAAAAAATTATGAATAAAACTCTAGATAAAGGACAAATCAGAACTAACAGAGCTACTCCAACATGCTGCCATTATGAACAAAGAACAAGAAATCGGATCTTCTTGCTGCGTGGCAACAGAAATATTTTATGTACGGATCAGAAATCAGAATCAGTTTGAAGCTTTATCTGCTGTAAATCTGAGACGCTGCGGTCTGACTCTGAATCTCTGCACGAGTGTTTGTGTTGGAGCGTTCTTCCCTTGATACGGTATCTCTGGCATGTTGTCCAAAAAAAGACACATGGAGATGGTGATAACACCCCCCCCCCCCACACACACACACACACAGCTGACCTGGAGCTAAAACAGGAAGTGGCACGTGGAGCGACAGTGTTGGTCTACATGACCTCCAGAGGCACCCAGAGAAAAGAGCCTTTCAGCTAATGGCTTTAATGTCAGAGACTCATTTTTAATTGTTTAAAATATTATAAACTAAAACATCGACTCAGTTAGCAGATTTTAAAGTTTAAACTCCCCACTAAAAGAAGTTTCAGTTCTCAGTAAATTAATATATTCTGTCAGCTAAAGACTTTATTTAATACTTTGTCAGATAAAATGTTTTAATGTTTAAACAAACCAACAAAAACTGTTTTATAACATTTCATTCAAAGCAAAACTGAAAGTGTTTTGCTATAATTTTCTAAACTCTGTTCTAAAATTGTCTATCAGCAAATATATTTTTAATTATCTAAATTCACAGCCTGACAGCCAACAGATTATAACATTTAAAACTGTGTGTCAGCCAGATGCTTTATTTAACTTGGATCTAAAAACGCACTGCAAGCTAACATATTTAAGGTGGACTGGTCTGTCAGCTAACAGTTTAATTTTATAAAAATAACCAAACTAAATCAGGCTTTCAGGAAACATGCTTATAGCTTGAACCAAGAGGCTTATGGTCCTTCAGTTAATGAGTTTTACATTTCAAAGCTTGAGTGACTTTTCAGACAACACTTTTAATATTTAGAAATCAAAATTAAAACTGTTTAATTTGATGGTTTTTACATTAAACACCAAGAATCTTCAAGTTTTTCTTCTTGCCTTTTTTATATTTTAATACTAGAGTTATAGTCAGTCAGTTTATAACTGAATTCACAAAGAGAAACATGTAATATTGATCAATTACACAGATTGTTTTCAAGCCTGTCAACTAATTATGATTATTTTCCACTTAAAGCAACTGAAAATAATAAAATAACATTTTTAAACAGAAATGTGGGCTTTGTGAAATGTAAACTGTTAAAGGTTATTTTAATCTGACACACAAGCCTCAGTGGGACAAATATTATTTATCGAGTATGTCTGTGTTTTTATCCTATAGTCATAGTTTATGAATTTTGTGTTTTAAAAGCTGATTTTTTTTTTTATTTAAAGTATGTTACTTTACAGTCTGTTTATATGTTCAAAACTTTGAACTCATATTAAACCTAAACTAAGAAAGGGAATGAATAGTAACACACCTTCAGATGTAACTTGTCCAATTATTTAGATTTTGGAAACATTACATGAAGGTTTTGTATTTTAACTCATCGTCTCCATATATAAATTAAAGGACAGTAATTGGACCATGAATGTTTGACTTTCTGTTACCTGGAGGACAGAAGCCACAACCTGGGTCTGGCCGGCCTGAATGGCGATGGAGCTCAGAGTCGTGAAGGACGCTTTGCTGCTGTCCTCTTGTCTCTGACGTCCACATGTCTCTTCAGTTTCTTCTGTCTTCCCAATTGTCATGAGGAAACACTGAAACCAGTCTGTTACTGGTTGACGAGTATAAAAATATTCTTCTTTTCCTCCTTGGATTCCTGTTAGTTTGTACTTCGTACGTCCATCCTGCGTTTCTTGTTTTTGCTCCAATATTTATTTGCAGTCTGCAGTTGAAGTCAGACTAAACCAGAACCAGTTTCCCAGTATCCCCAGTTCTTGGTTGTTGATGATTTTAACTCCTACAGAAACACACAGAAAAATTATTTTTTCTGATTTTGTGGAAAATTGCAGTGACTTAGTGACTCTTACGTTTAATAATAATGCATTTTATTTATATAGTGATTTTTCTAAAAATTCAAACACTTTACAGGAATCAAGCAAAATGACAAATAGGGCTTTTAAGTATATCAAACAAACTCATAAAAGGGAAAAAAAAAACATGTAAATGTGATGACATAAGTTTCCTTTTTTGTTTTATCTTCAGATTTAATAACTTGACAAACCAAAACGTCAGAGTAAGCTCCAAATTTCTCTGTTTCATAAGCATCCCATCATTTCACAAACCTGTGAGAACATCACTAACTAAAATAAAAGTAAATCTTACATCAGAGAGAATCTGGAACCTCTAGAAGGCCAAAATCAACCCAGCTGCTGCAGAAAAAAGAGGTTTTGATTTCCAATATTTTCAAACACAGCAAAATCTGATGACACTATATGAAGCTAATGAGAGACACTAAATACAATGAGACTTTCATCTTCAATCAAGCTTTTTTGGTTTACATGCTAGCTGGACTGAGCTACTCTGTCCAGGTGTCCAGCATCAGTTACCATGGCGACAGAGCTCAGAGGAAGTAAACCAGCATCCTGTTGGATCTGAAGTCGCCTCTCTTATAACAATAACGCAATAAAATCAGGTTTTCTGACAAAATATTAACGACATAAAATAAAAACTGATTATTATTTAGCAACATTTATCCTAATCTCGCTTTAAACTATATTTGTTTAGCATTAATAACCCCACAGATCTCCTTTACAGGCCTGCAGCTGGTGTCATTTATTACGTGTAAACCGAGATTCCAGTTAATTATCACTAAGATCCGCTTACAGCTGGTGGAGCCGCTACTGAACGCAACGAACCCAAAACTTTAAACTGTCCGAGGCCTGAAAGCTACGCAGAACACATGGAACACGGTACCTGAGGCTCGGTGCTGCCGGTCCAAACGCTTTCTGGCTGAAAGTGGAACCGGAGCGGTGCGAGGGGAAGCGCGGCTGGAGCAGCGAGGAGGGGCGGCGGAGGTAAAAATAGACGAGGATTATCAGCGAGCTGAGTGACAGAGAGACATCTGCCTTCCATAAACAAACACTGCGCTCTCTGACACACACACACGCACGCACACGCTGTAAACACATCAACGCACAATGATGACACGAGGAATCGCACTCTACGGACTTGGAATAGGGTCACGAAGAAAAATATAATAATAATACTGACTTTTTAAAAATCAAAAATCAGGACCATTGTAGATAGTAAAAATGGGAGTCAATATTCGTAAAAAAAAAAGAAAATTTCCAGAAAAAAACAAGGACATTTCTGATCTCCAAAGGGTGACAATTTGCAAGAAAAAATCTCATAAATTTCCAAATTTCTTAATCTTAAAATTTCTGAGTTTGAAAATTTGCTAAGAAAAACTCAAATTTTGAGATTAATCTGTTATTTTCAAGGACAAAAAACGTGGAAATTTCTGAGTTCCAAGTCAAAACATTTGACTTTAGAAACTCAGAAATGTCCGAGTTTTTTTCTAGATATCTGAGATCAATATTTCTACATTTTTTGGCAGAAATATGCTTAAAAAAATCTGTAACAGGCATACTACAATAATGTAGAATTCTGATCCATTCTGATTTTAATCTCAGACTAAATCTACCAAAAAAAAAAAAATTGGGACTGGATTTCAGGGGGGATAAAGTGCAGGTTCACAAATTATATAAAAGGAAATAAACTGTTAGGTGTATGACAATTATGTTGTTACCACATGAAAATCATCACATAAGAATGGCTTTTTAAAATCAGAAGTCTGAGATAAAAAGCCAGAATTATATATATATTTTTTTTGGCCCCAATGCTCTTCCGTAGGACTCTGTGTCTAACACCAGCAGACATGAACCAGCTGCGGCTGCTGGCAGAGAGAAGCAGGAGGTCAGGCTCTGCTCTCAGGTGGAGCTTCTCTTTTCACTCGGATGATTCACGATACAGGAAACTGGAAACAAAACAAAAATGTTCTGTGTTGTTGGGACGGGGACAGATGTTTCCAGCTGCAGACAAAAAACAGGTTCGTATCAAACGTTTGGGTCTGTGCTGCAGAGGAAGCTGCAGTTTGACGTCGTTCAGGCATGTATTCAGCTGATAAAACAGATTTTAAAGCATTAAAACAGAAACAAATAAGAAACCCACTGTTAGGTCAGAATATTATAAATTACAACATGTAGGTTAAAGATGTGGACAAAACTGTTGATATAATTTAGGAAAAGCAAAATATTGGTTTTGGGTTTTAGGACAACAAAATAATATTTAGTTAAAGCTGGACAAACATGATGACGGGATCCTGAACTTAGCATTTTTTTTTGAGTATGAGTAACTGATTCAGAACATTGAGCCGGTCCGGTACTGAACGACCCGTCAGTGGTCACCAAGAATGGACCAGAAACAGAGGAACCATTGTTTACTGGAACCAATATCTACTGAGGGAAACTACACCAGTTGAGAACTGGGAGCTCCAGACCTGGTGAGGGCTGGACCCAGTTTGGTGGTGAAGTCTGCAGACTTCCGGAATGAGCTGAAAGTTTGAGTTCAGACCTGAATTTGATGCATTCACTTACTAACACAAAAAAATGAAAACCACAAACATCCTCAGTTATAAAACCTTTGGTTTATTGAGCTGCTTACAAAAAAATAAATAACATTTAAAATAAACAACAAAAAAAAACCCAAACCCAACAGGTATTCAGGTGACAGTTAGCTGTAATGTTTTGGTCTCATCTGATTGGTCAACGTTAAATAAAGACTCGCTGTAGGCAGAATCTGTCCATTCAGAAATCTAAGCTGCTCAGACACAAAGTCTTTTGGTCGTGTGCTATGATTGGCTCAGAGACAACCTAAGGTCCTCCTCCCTCAAGCTGCGGTCCAGTCGCTGCGTCTCAGACTCCAGGACTGCTGGGATTGGACGGCGTGAGACGGCGGCCAGCGAATCGTTCAGGTCCTGCCTCATCGAGAGCAGCCATTCGCTATTTCTGGACGACTGCTTGATAAACTCCGCCTTCTGCTCCTGCTCCACCGCCAGCGAGACGCGGAGACGATTCACCTTGAAATGTGCAGACATGATGACATCATCAGCATCCACATGACAACTCAAGACATCAAAACTCTTCTTCTGTGGTGACCTCACCTGGTCCTCCAGCTCCTTCACGGTGCGGTCTACGTCAGCGGTGTTCTCAGATGACTGAACACACACCACCACACACACACACCTGTTAATCACGCGGAGTCACAGCTGCTTACCTGAGAAACCTCGTCACACAGACTCACCTGTCTCGCCTGAGACCCGTAGCTGAGTGAGAGCTGCTGCTGGAGCCTCGATCGTTCCTCCTCCACCTGGCAGACAAAAGGCCCACAAATTTACAAAAACCACAAAGCGCATCAAAGCAGGACTTTTAGTATCTGTGTTTGTGAAACTGTTTGGAAGTTTCCATCCACTCATCACAGACATGGACCGCCGCCCTCAAACGACAGGAAACAACCCAGGAATCAACATTCAAGCCTGCTGCTCACCAGTCAGTCCCTTCAGGAAGTCGAGATCAAAACTATGAATGAAAATTCACTCATCATTGACTGAAACTTTTTAAAAAGTGTCCTGTAAAATCTGTCATTTCACTCCTGGAGGGACTGACTGTTTCTACACCAGTTATTAATGTCTCCAAAAAACAAACAACAAAGAAAATATTGTGATGTCAAAATTAAACTTGCTAAAAGACATTAAAAAAATAATTACAGGAGGTTTATATATAAGTTGAACTCTGTATGTATTGAATTAACTTGAGAGTAAATGCATCCTTATGCCTCAATTTCAGTATAGAGTCCTAGGATGGAAAACCAAGAGCTCCACTAAAAGCCCAGAGTTAATGTGCTAATGATGGAGATGAGTGGGTGGACGGCAGTGGACACCTGTTTCAACATGTCTTTGAGAACACTTTTGTCTTTCTTCAGCTTGTCTTTCTGGCTTTCCAGACGGGAATTCTTCTTGTCCATCCGTTTTTGGTCCAGCTCCAGTTCAGCCACCTGGCGCTGCAGGATCAACAGTCTGTCACTCTGAGGACACACGTTTTTCTCAAGGTCAATCAGGACAGCCAGGTGTAAGCATGTAACCACAGAGGTCATCTGCCCTTGACCCAACCAATCAGATGTTACACTGACCTCCTCTGAGTGAGGGACCGCCCCGGGGTTCTGCTCCTGTTGGTGCACTCTCTCCCTGTAGCCAATCATGGCTGACTCTGTCCGCTCCAGGGCCATTCGGACCCGGTCCCTGTCTGCCTCCAGCTGCTTGTTGCTCTGAGTCAGTATGTAGAGCTGATTCTTCTGCTCCTCTGTCAAGGCTTTGCACTTATTCAGCTCGTTTTGGCTCTCTTGCACCTCCATTCTCACTTTCTCTACCTCCACCTCCTTCCCTTCCACCCTGGACCTCCACTCTGTTTCCACCTCCTCCTGTTTCCTCCTCAGTATCTGGATTTCTGTATTGAGAGCGTTCAGCTTCACCGCCTGCTCTTTCTCCACCTGTTCCACTCGACTTTTCCACTTCTTCTCAGCCTCCTTCCTCCTCTTCTCTGAGTTGTCCAGCTCCTCTAACATCTCACTTTTTCTCCTCTCCAGGCTCTTAACTCTGGCTCGCAGCTCCTCCAGCTCTCCTTGCTTATCCAGCTCCTCGTTGGCCACCTTCTGACTCTCCTCTCTGATTCTGACCATCTCCTTCTTCTTCTCCACCAGGGCGGTCTTCAAACGCTCCCCCTCAGCGTGGCTCTCCTAAGCGAGGAGTCAAAGAGATAAACAGGGTTTCTGCAGGTTTCACAAACTCAAATTTAAGACTTTTAGACCACTGTGAATAAAATTTAAGACCTGTACCTCTATACAAATGTACGAACTTCGTCAATAAATTTGCACTTACCCATGATAGATGGAAAAAGTTATCTAGTTAGCGAAGTAAAAACAAATACATAGAATTTATAATAAAATATTTGTGTTGAGGCATAATTTAAGACGTGATTAAAATATTAAGGCCAACTTACTTTTTAAAAATGTATTTAATCCATTTAAAGGCCCTCATTTTAGGGAAATAGATGTAAGACTTTAAGGATTCATAGACGGGTCAAACATGATGACCTTAGACCTCAGACCGGGGGTCAGCAAGCTTTTACAAAAATGTTTGAAAATGGAAAAAGATGGGGGTGGGAAATGTATATTTTGCTTTAATGTGGTTTCTGTAGGAGGACAAACATGACACAAACATTCTTAACGTTTTCCAAGCTGTAAAAATGTGTAGAATAAATATAAAATTTCAACATTTCCGTCAACAAAGATTTGCGTCAGAGCGTAACACGTTTTTTCAGCTGGGCGGGGCGAGACGCAGGTGGCTGTTATAAACAAACTGACTGGTGTGTGGTGTGCCATGGAGAGCAAAAGGTAAAAGAGGAAAATAGCCGAGGAGAGATTCTACAGTTCTTGGACAGAATCATTTGCATTCATTGCCAATCCGGAAGGATGACCTGAATGTTTGCTCTGTAGCGAGAAGTTGTCAAATAACAAAAATACGTAGTTTCAGGACTATAGAGCGCACCTTGCTATAAGCCGCACCTACAAATAAAAAAAAAACAAAAAAAAAACAAAAACAAAGACTGGAAATGTACATATATGAACCGAACCAGTCTATAAGCCGGATGGTCCGAAAAATACGTTAATGTGGAAAGACATTTCCAGGGAAGGAGCTACATTAGCTGCCGCGTTAAGATTAAAGTTACATTTTACAAGCCCAATGTTGAGAAGACGTCCGTAAACAGAAGTCACTTTAAACACGTAAGAACACAATCCTGTCTTAGGCATATATATTTAGTAACAAAGTGGTTGTTTTTATAAATTGATTAGTGATTAACGTGATTATTTACAAAGAGCGATCGTTATGCAAACTGCATTTGGGAGCAGATTTTTCAAGTTCCACAAGAAAAAATATCTTTCACTGTCAAATCTTTATAACAAAAATATCAAAAATCTGATTTCTGTATTGCATTCATTTAATTTTATCAATGCAACGAAACATAATACATTCATATTGTAACGGGAGGTAAACTTAAAGCGCCATCGTACAACAGAGTCACGTGGTGGGTCATTCCTTCCAGGACGCACAGCAGGGAAAATAAATATTTAATCATGAATGTATGCACTTAGTCGTTTTGATAATAGGCTAAAATAGCTAATATAAACACTTAAAGAATGTGTTGCCTTCATTATAAGCCTTATATAAGGCTTTTAATTTTTTTGGGGCTCCAGACAGATTTGTTTTTGGCTCTTTCAACGTTTTGGGTTGCCGACCCCTGCCTTAGACTGTAACTCTGTCTGTGTCCAGCAGGAGACGCTGTACCTTCAGGAGAACCTCCAGCTGGGACATCTCCTTCAGGGCCACCCTAAGGCCATCCTTCAACTCCTGGTTCTGCTCCTCCTTCTTCTTCAACTCCTTTTGAGCTTGTCCCTGGCTCAGGCTCAGATTCCACACCTGTAACAGAAACCAGAGTATCGTAAGCCTGGCGGGCCACCTGGCTATGCTTGCCTCCCACCAGGCTTAGCATCGCTTGTTTATTCATTTTAAATAGTTTTTTTTTAATACACCAGTAACAGTGGTGACAAAGATGGGTTTATAGTTTATGCATTGAAAATGCCAATGGTGGCACACTCAAGGTGCCACCATTGGCACCTTGAGTGTTGGCTGACTTTCACTCAAACTGTGTGATTTGAAAGATGACCTTGCAGAACAGGTTCACCTCTACCTTCAAGGCAGGTATCAAATACAAAAGCTCAACACAAATTGCAAATATAGTTGTGTTTTTAAAGGTTTGTGTTAAGTGTTTAGTGAGAATATGAGCCCATATATCTTTGTGAAAGAAGAATGATGTGTGGCGTGTGCATATGCTCATTCAATAATTGATCTAGAATGTGCTTCATAAAGCTGATGGAAATGAACCACATCACCAATCAATCACAGACAGGCCTTTTTCATTCAGAGTATTTCTTGCAAATACGGCATTGGTTTGGATAAATAACAACCAATCTCGACCAGCAAATCAAAATACTGCTTCCAGCAGTATATACTACTAAAACAAACAAAAAAAACTTCATACAAGAAATACAATGAATATTTTATCCTAAGAACATTTTCTTAAGCATATAAATACTTATCATTACCCATTTTAGAATTTTTTATTACTACTTGTTTATATGTGACCAAAGCTGGTCCAATGATGTATGATGCCTTGAGCAGAACATGACTTAGAGTCCTTCTTTCTGTTAAGAAGAAGGGCTTCTTCTTTACCTCTTGTGGTGGAATCTGGGACATGGAGGCATGTTTGACTTGCAGAGCTTAAAAGCAATCAGTGATTATTGGTTATTATTTACAACAGACCAAGCTAAAACACAAAGATTAAACTCGTGGCATCAGACTGTAGATATGAAAACACAACAGCCAAACTGTCTAGATTTTTTGCATGTTTACAAAAACTTGCCAACCCCTTTAAATCCTAAATTTAAATGTTAACACTTTCCATCCATTATCTTAAGCCCTTATCCCAATGGGTGCTGGTGCCTATCTCCAGCTGTCAACGGGCGAGAGGCGGGGTACACCCTGGACAGGTCACCAGTCTGCCGCAGGCGTTATTAATTTCAAATCTTTTATTTGATCTGTTCTGAAATCATAAAATCAGATTTATCATTTTCAAAAAATAAATATTAAAATACCAGATCTATGTTCTGTTTTAAAATGTAAGTATTTTGCAGACCACTGAGTATGACCAGCAATACACAGCTTGTTTAACACTTGGGGCACCAAATGGCTTGCCCAAAATGGGGCATCCTGCATAACAGTTTTTACTTTTATTCTCAATATCTCAGTCATATTAAAGGTTGATTATATGAAACTTGGCTAGGACTTTTTTATTTTTAAAATGACTTTGTTCATTTAACTGCAAAGCATGTAGAACAAGAGATGATATGCGTTCCACTCTTTACCTTCGGTCCCATTTTGGTCCCATTGGGCCCCATTGCAACGACATGTTTTCAAGCTTTTTTCATGTTTTTTCTTCAAAATACGGGGAAAACTGTTTATAAGTGTGATGGGCCCCCTAAAATGACCACGCTTCATCACATTTTAATAGTGACATGTTCTATTACCAATCAAAATGCATGCCAATTAAAATACTGAACACCACAAAAATTGGTTTGATGTATTGGCAATAATGTAAAGGAGTGTTGAGAAAACATTTTGTCTGTGTGTGTGTGTGTGTACTTCGAAGAATCAAATTATGTTTTCTTTATCAAGGGAGCGACTGATGTGTAGCATAGCATGTTTATGTAGGTGCATCTTCGGTTAGGCTAGTTTGCAGCCTTGTCTAGCTGGTAATTTCTCCAGATGAAAGCTATGAGTAGGAGACTAACTCTGGAGAAACTGTTGCAGCAATCTTGAAGTCTGGGGAGAGTGAGGAGGGGGTTTCTGAGGAGAAAATATGCAGAAGTGGGAATTGATATGTGGGGCAGGAAGGATTGGTGGAGGAATGGTTGCCTGGCAAAGGAGGAATCTTGCAGCCAAGAGGAGGAGGAGGAAAAGGAGGAGGCAATGGGTGATGGGAAATCTCCATGTAGATCATAAAATGAGGAAATCCTGTGGTTTTCCACACATGAAGAGGCTCTGCCATACTTTTCTCCTCCTATCTTGACTCCAGGACCCAAACTACTTCTCAATTGCCAAAACCAGCAGTCCTTTGACTGCATTTGGCCTTTCTTTCCATGAAGACATCTTGCAGCTAATCCTGCACTTCTTAATTTTACAGGGGAGGCTGTCAGTAAATACATGGAATGCTCTGAGTGAGGAGGCGCAGCTTTGGATAATACTTTTAATCCCATTGCTCCAAAAATAATATTGCATAAAAATCAATATTATAGATTTTTCAACTTGGCCAAGGCTGAAACACCCACATCAAAACATTCTGAAAAATACTGAATAATGAGGGTTTTTTATCTTCAAAACTATGAAAACTTTTTACCTCTGTATAGTTCTGAAGCTGATGAAAATATTTTATGCATTTAAAGTGAATATCTTCATTGTGAAAAACTGTGATGTGTTCAATAGTCTTTTGACCCATCGTAGTTTTGGGACCTAAAGGTAAAAACTATGGTGTCGATTTAACCTTGGGGGCAAAAAATACTTATTTTAATTGAATTGTTTGTGTTTGCCTTTTTTTTTACATTTTTGAGTATTACAATGTTTTTCAGTAATTCTACTGTAGTTATCTAGTCATATTTTAAAATTTCCTTTCAACTTTTATCATTTCTTAACTTATAATCATGGCGGACCACCCAGGCCCCCGTCCACCAGACTTAGCTAGTTTTCTGGAGGAAACCCTGAGTGGATTTCACCTCCTCAGCATCCCCTGCTCCTCCCTGGGTTGTTTGTGTACCTGACTCCGCAGGGAGCTCAGGCTCTCCTCCATCACCTCCACGTTCTGCTGAACACCTCTCAATTCCTCCTGCACCTCCTCCCTCCTCTGGCGCTCCTTCTTTGCTTCCTCTTTAAGATCCGAGACGTCGTCTCTACTTTCCTTCAGCTCCTTTTGAGTCTCCAGCTTCTCCTGCTGCTCCTTCTGGAGCTCCTTTTTCAGCAGCAACACCTCCTTTTCACTCCTCCTGTGGGCCTCCTTTACAGTCCCCACCTCCGTCTCTGCCCTTGTTAACTTCTCTTTCATCTGCTCCTTCTCTTTTTTCACCTCCTCAGTGATGATGTTCAATGCATGCTTGGTCCTCCTGACCTCTTCCTCCACATCCTCCTTCCTCTTCATCAGTTCATCTCGGATTTTCTCCCCCTCCTGGAGTTCCTTCACCAGCTCCACTTTGAGTTCAGACACCTCCTTCTCAAATATTCGGAGCTTCTCCTGCTTCTCCTCCTTCTCCTTCTGTTCTTTAATCACCTTCTCTCTGAGAGCTGTCACCTCCTCCTCAAACGTCCTCAATTCCTCCTGATTTGCTCTTTGCTCCTTATTCATCTCGTCTCTCAGTGCAGACACCTCCCTTTTGCTACTTATCAGCTCCTCCAGTACCTCCTCCATCTGCCTCCTCTCCGCCTGCACCATTTGGTTGATCATCAACTCTTTTGACCTCCACTCCTCCTCCCTCCTTCTAAGCTCCTCCAGCACTGCTTCATGGGCCGCCTCCTTCTCGTTTTGCTTTCTTTGCACCTCCTCTCTGAAATTCTTATCAGTCTCCTCCATCAGTCTCCTCTCCTCCTTTTCCTGTCTCTTCTCCCTCTGCATCTCCTCCCTGAGAGCAGCCATATCCTTTTCAAAGCTCCTCAGCTGCTCCTGCTTCTCCTCCCTTTCTCTTTGCTCCTCATGCAGATCTTCTCTCAGTTCAGACACCTGCCTTTTACTCTTAATCAGCTCCTCTTGGAGCTCCTCCATGTGCCTCTCCTCCTCCTGTGCCTTCTTGATACTCATCAACTCCTTTGACCTCCATTCCTCCTCTCTTGATCTCAGCTCCTCCTCCTTCTCTATTTGCTTTCTTTGCACCTCCTCTCTGAGCTCAGATAGCTCCTCTGTCTTCCTCTGCACCTCCTCTGTAAGACCCGTCACCTCCATCTCCTTACTCTGTAGCTCCACCAGCAGTCCTGCCTTCTCCTCCTCCAGCTCTCTCAGTCTGGATCTCCTCCTTTCCTCCTCCAGATGAAGCTCTTTCTCAGCTTCCTGTTGCACCTTTAGCTCCTCTTTCACCTCCCTCAGTTCCTCCTCCAGTCTTCTCAGTTTCTCCTCTTTCATTCTCAGAACATTACTCTGTTCCTCCATTTCTTTTAGCTTCCCTTCTTGCTCCTTCTCCTTTGCTTCCAGTCTTTCCTCTAATCTCCTCCTCTCCTCTCTCACTGTGCTCAACACCTCCTTCTCTTTCTCCAGTTGCTGCTCCACCTCCCTCACCTTCTCCTCAGTCCTCCTCCTCTTCTCCTCCTCAACCCGTCTGCACCTCTCCCCCTCTCTCACCTCCTCCCCCTTCTCCTCCAGTGTTGCCCTCAGCTGCTTCACCTCCTCTACTCTATCTTTAACAACTTTGTTGAGTTTTTTCTCCTCCTTTACACTCATGTCTGCCTTCTCCTTCCACTCCCTCACCTCCTCCTCCTTCTCCTCCAGCGCTGCCTTCATCTGCTGCACCTCCTCTTGTCGCTCCTTGATGACTCTGTGGAGCTTTCTCTCGTCCTTGGCGCTCGCCTCTGCCTTCTCCTTCCACTCCTCCTCTCTCTCCTCTAGCGTGACCATCAGCTTCTGCACCGCCTCTTGTAGCTCCTTAACGGTCTTCTGGAGCTTTTTCACCTCCTTATCACTGTGCTCTCCTGTCTGCTGCCACCTCCTCAGCTCCTCCTGCAGCCTCTCGCAGGCCTCCTCTTTCTCTCTGACCTTCTTATTCGCTCCCTCTGTCTCAACCTGAGCCTCCTTCAGCTCCTTGCTGTGGGAGGAGATCATTTTCTCTTTTTCTCCTTTCTCCTTCTCGAGGAGCGCCTGAGTTTCTATCAGCAGAGCCCCCAGCTGCTCCTCCTGCACCTCCTTCTGTTTCAGTTTGTGACAGACTGCCTGCCGCTCCCGTTCTTCTTCCTCCTTCTGCTTCTCAGTCTGCCTCAGGCTCTCCTTCAGCTCCTCTACCTCCTCCAGTGTAACCCTTAGCTGCTTCACCTCCTCTGTTCTCTCCTTAACCATCTTGTTGAGTTTTTTCTCCTCCTTCCCAATCAGCTCTGCCTTCTCCTTCCACTCCTTCACCTCCTCCTCCTTCTCCTCCAGTGCAGCCTTTAGCTGTTGCACCTCCTCTTGTCGCTCTTTCATGACCTTGTTGAGCTTTTTCTCCTCTTTCACCCTCGCATTTCCCTTCTCCTTCCACTCCTCCTCTCTCTCCTCTAACACTGCTGTCAGCCTCTGCACCGCCTCTTGTAGCTCCTTATTGACTTTCTGGAGCTTTTTCACCTCCTTATCACTGTGCTCTCCTGTCTGCTCCCACATCCTGACCTCCTCCTGCAGCTGCTCACAGACCTCCTCCTTCTCTCTGACCTTCTTATTTGCTCCCTCTCTCTCAGCCTGAGCCTCCTGCAGCTCCTTGCCCAGGGAGGTTATCATTTTCTCTTTTTCTCCTCTTTCTTGTTTCTCCTTCTCGAGGAGCGCCTGAGTCTCTGTCAGCAGAGCCTCCAACTGCTCCTCCCGCGCCTCCTTTTGCTTTAGTTTGTGGCAGACCGCCTGCCGTTCCCGTTCTCCTTCTTCCTTCTGCTCTTCAGTCAGCCTCAGGCTCTCCTTCAGCTCCTCCACCTCCTCCTCTCGGTCCCTGACAGCACTGATCTGTCGCTCCAGGCCACGTTCCCTCCTCTCCACCTCCTCCTTCATCTCTTCGTACTCCTCCTGAGCCACGTTCAGCCTCACCTTGAGGAGCTCCACTTCCCCTACCTTCTCTTTCAGCTGCTCCTCCAGCTCCTCCTGCTGTTTCTCCCTCTGTCTCCTCTCCTCACCTTGTAAAAATGAGATTTCTGTTCTCAGCCTGCTGATTTCCTCGTCCGCCACAGCTCTCTCTCTCCGCCTCTCCTCCTCCTCCTCAGTCCTCAGCTGACGGAGCTCTTCCTCCACTGTTTTCTTTTCTGTTTCCAGCTTCTCGATCCGTTCGCACAGTGCCTCCGTCTCTAAATCCCTCTGGTTCTCCTCCTCTCTCCTCTTCACTTCCTCCTCTTCTAGACTGACCTCTTTCCTCTTCGCTTGCTCCTCCAGTTTCTCCTTCTCTACCTCTACTCTCTGCAGTTTCTCCACCGTGAAGCTGATCTCAGTCTCTCCCTCTGCCACCTCCTCCCTCAGTTTCTCCACCTCTCTCTGCCTCTCCTCCACCTCCTCCATCAGTCCCTCGGTGCGCCTCCTCAGGGCCTCCACCTCTCCATCTCTCATGCCGAGCTCTTTGTTCAGAACTTCTCTTTCTCTCTGCCACGACTCCTTTTCCTCCTTCCTCTTGGAGTCTTCCTCCGTCCTCCTGGTCTGCAGCTCCTTCACCTCCTCCGTCAGCCTCTCCATTTCTACCTTCAACTCCTTCTTTTCCTCCAGCATTCTTTCCCTTTTCTCCCTTTCATCTTCTCTTCTTGTCGTCTCTCGCTGAAGTTCTCCTCTCAGACACTCGATCTCACCTTCAGACAGACAGAAACATTAAATCACAACCAGGCTCCTTTCTGTTTTCCGCTCTAAATAAATCTCCAGGAGTTTGAACTTTTTTCTCTCTCACTTGAACAAATTCCTTATTTTTCATTTTCAGCAGTTTTGATTCGAAACAGATTCTTTATCGCAGAAGTCTTCAACGTTGGGGTCGTGACCCGAGTCAGCAAAATACCAGAAAAGGCCTAACAACCTGCACAGGTGGCCCCAATGTTGAAGACCTTTATCAGCCTTTTTGTCCAGTTTCAGTTTTTGTTTCTGACCATTGCTTAGACCTTTGACCTGTGACATCTGACCCATGTGATGAACCAGCGACAGCAGTGCTCTCTCTGACTGACCCTGCAAGATGGCTTTGGCCTGCTGCAGCGTACAGATGTGTGTGTTCTGCTGACATCTGTCCACCTCAGACTGGGAGAGCTGCTGCTGCTGCAGGCTGAGCTGCAGGTGGAGGTTCACCGACACGGACCTGCAGGAGGAGCAGAGGAGCTGTGGTGAGACACACCTGTTGGCAGGACGAGGAGGCTGACGTTAGGTGTGTTCAATACCTCAGCTCCTGTAACTCCTCTTCCAGCTGCTCCTTGTATCTCCTCTGAACTTCCTGTTCCTCTTGCAGCTTCTTGCCTTCTCTCTGCAGCTCCTCCTTCAGTCTTTCTGTCTGATTCAGCTGCTCCTCCGTCCTCCACAGCTGTTCCTGCACCTCCTTTAGCACCTGGCGTACCAGGGTGTGCTGGGAGGATAACTGAGGAGCACAGAGAAGCCGTCAAACACGATGCAGGTCAACATGAGTCACGTCAGCGTGGGGCTTTGAGACACGGCTTAAAAATAAAATCTGATTCAATTTTCCCATTTTAATCGATATTTTTTTTCTTGCTTTCTCTTCTGAAAAAAAAAAATACAAATAAGCGAAAATACGTTCAGAAAGTGGATGTTGTTTCAACAACTTCTTTGAGTCGCTCAACGGCATATTAGGGCCAGGATGTGAGAATTTTAGTTTAATTATGAGAATGTAGTCATTTTATTAGCAAATAAAGACACAGTTTTACCTGACTAAACGTCTTAAAATTACGAGAAAAAAGTTATTTTAATAAGAAAAAAAGGATCAGGATCTATTGTGACCACCTCAATCTGTATGGTTCTGTCTTATAAAAACATACAGTCTTCCTAATGATAATAATTTACTATAAAGTGTTAATTGATTAAGTATTAAATATTATCTGTAAAACTATAGTACAGTTTAACTTTACAAGATGCTCAACATTCTTCCTTTATTTTTTTTTCTGTTGAAATTCTCATAATATTACTACATTTTTCTCCAAATATTACAATTTTATTCTTGTAATTAAAACAATCTTAGCCCTCACTAATATTCTGTTGTAGAGCTGACCTGAGTTCAAACTCCAAATAAACAGAAGTGTAAAATATGCTTGCCAAACAAGATGATATGACTCTGAACTAAGGAAACACAAGGATGAATTGGTGGAAAAAATTCCAATATTCCAAAAGCTAAATCCACCAAACTACGAATAGAATAAAATGGATTTTATCGACGACTCTCCCCGCCCTGCATCAGCCTGGTTTCCTGTTTACCTCATCCAGCTGCTGATCTGTGGTCTTCTTGTCCTCCTCCAGGGAGGCCAGCTCCTTCTCCTTGTCCTCCACGTTTCTCTCCAGGTGTGAGCGTTGCTCCTTCAGCTGATGGATGACGTCAGCGTCCGTCTCCGACTGAACTCTGAAGAGATTTGATTGGTCGGACCAAAACACTAAGGGTGGAGGTTCTTCTCCAGTACTAAAGACTCACCTCAGGAGGCTGCACTCACTCCTCAGACTTTTAATGTCTCTCTGCAGAACGCTGACCTCTGACCTCAGAGTCTGCAGCTGTGACTGGCAGTCTGACAGCTCGGTCTCCAGCTGGAACAAACATGACCGGAGAGATGTGATGAAGCTACAGGAAACCGCCCTGGACCCCCTGAGCCAGGCAGCAGAAAGTTTTACCTTGAGCAGCTGCATGTTCAGATCTCGCTTGTCTGTGGCCAGAGACGAGTTCAGAGCCGACACTTTCTCCAGGGCGTCCCGCGCCTCCTGCACCTCCCGTTTCAGCAACGTCTCAGAGGAGGAGAGGTGCAGCACGGACTCCCTGCACTGAGCGGAGAGCGCCAGCAGGGGGCGACAGACAGCGGCACCACCAGTAAACATAGGGTTAAAATGAACAGCCGACTTCCACTGAACACTCAGGAACATTCAAACCTTCTGCAAGGCTTCTCTGGCATCAGCACCTTCTTCTTCTGCTCTCTGCCTGTCCAGCTGCTCCCTCTCCAGCGTCACCTGCAGGTAGACCAGCAGCTATTGGATTCTATCCTGCAGATGTGAGTTCTCTAGGTCAGTGTTTCCCAACCCTGGTCCTCAAGGCACACTGCCCTGCATGTTTTAAAAATGTCCCTGCTTTAACGCACCTCATTCAGCTGATTGCAGTTCAGCAAAGACCTGCTAATTGAAATCACCTGTGCTGAAGCAAGGAAACACCTAAAACATGCAGGGCAGTGAGCCTTGAGGACCTGGGTTGGGAAACACTGCTCTAGATAATAAAACTGGAAGGAGAGTCTCTACCTTGAGGCTGTGGATCTCAATCCGCTGCTGAGTTTCTCTCTCTGTCAGCTGGACATTCTCCAGAAGCTCCGCCTCCACCCTGCAGCAAAGAGAGCAGCTGTAAAACCCGAAAGGACAGCAGAAGGAGGGCTGGGGTATAAACCGATTTGATCAATTAAACAAAAATTTAGGTTTTTGAAGATTGGAACTTTCTTCACAGATGCACCCCTTGGGTCTCCGTAGTTCAGAGGGTGTTTTACAGTTTCTATTTATTAACCCTACGACGAAATATAAGGGTCAGGCGAATTCTCTAAATTACAAGAATAAAGTCATAATATTACAAAAAAACAATTTAAATATTAGGAGAATGAAGCAGTCAATTTATGAGGAAAAAAATCAATAGTTAATTGTCCAGACTTTCTCATTAAAGTCTTTATTTTGCTAATATTCTGACTTAAACAAGAGAAGAGATTTTGTTGTACAACTCACAGAAGAAATGATTTAAATAAAAGACACTTTTTGAAAATGTTTCCCGTCACTTGTAATTTCATTTTTACAAAAGAAAGCAATCGGAAAAAAACACTTGATTAAAATCAGATTTGGTTCTAAAAAGATTATTTTATTCCATATCGGCCAGCCCAAAGTAGAACCTTAAGACTGCTGCGTTTTTCTGTGGACCACAATTGTGAAGTTAAAAGCATGTGAAGCCACAAAAATATACATGTACAACAACATTTTAAAATTTTATCTGCTCAATAATTAACTACAAAATAACAATTATGTTGAAATCAACTAAATATTGTTATTTTTGTAGAAAAATGACAAGCAAGTCATTGGTGGTACAAAAAAAAGTCTTGTAATATTACATTAGTATCAGACAGGCGCACAGTTTCTACCTTTTTTGGGTTGTTGTTTTTTTTTCTTATACGCTTCTGAGTAAAAGCAAGTCATTAATTGTGCTCCTACTTCCTCCAACAGTCAGAACAACAGAAAAACTTAATTAATAAATGGAAATCTATTTTATACGTGTAATATTTTTAAGAAAATATCTGTAAAAAGTGCAACATCATAACAGAACCAGTTAAAAGCAGAATAAATATCATAATATCATACATGTCTCAGTAGAACTTGTTGGTACCGTTTGTATCTTTCTGCCTCTAGCTGTCGGGTTCTTTCCTCCATCCTGTCTCTCTCTCTCCTCAGTCTGTCGATCTCCCTCTTCACCTCCTCCTCTCTCACCTGCATCTCCTCCACCTGCAGACGCAGGGAGGTGGACGCCTCTTTCTCCCTGTCACAGAAACACAACTTTGATCAAACGGCTTCCTAAACTAAAAAGCGATGATAAATTAAACCGAGTTCATCTTGGAGAACTGATGATCTGATCCAGAATCTCAGAAAAGATAATTTCCTTCACTGAGGAAAGTGAAATAAATAATAGGTGATGACTAATGAGATTGGTCAAAGTTAAATCAAAAACAGAAGCAACCAGCAGTGGGCAGCAGCTCGGTCACCTGCTCAGAGAGTCCAGTGTGTGTTTCAGTTCTTGCTGTATGTTCCCAGTTTTCATGTCCAGCTGCTCTTTTTCTTCCTCCAGCTGTTTCAGGCGGAGCTGCAGAGACGTTTGCTCCTCGCCGAACCGCCGCAGACTTAGCTCTGCCCCCTAACACACAGACACACACAGTCCTTGTCCACACTTAGCTGGGTCTTTAGTTTGGTCTACTGGTCGTAGTGCGAATCGGGGGATGTAAATGTTGTGTTTTGGGCCTAACGGGTTTGTTCTTGTTTAGTCACCAACCTGCAGCTCCTCGTGTTTCCACTGCAGCGTGCTCTCAGTCTGAGACAGTACCGACAGCAGGGAGGACATATCCAGACTGAGGACGCTGTCCGTAGAGACGCTCGGCGTCTGGTTGCTGATCCTGCTCAGGGAACGGCACTGAAAGAAAAACATCAAAATGAACTGACGGGCCAGGAAAAAACAGAATCTGATTGGAGGAGAGGCTCACCATCCTGATGACAGCCTGACCGACAGACTGCAGCGTCCTGTCTGATTCCCTCAGCCGCTCCACCTCTGCCTCCGACGCCTCCCTCGCGCTGTCTGCCGTCTGCAGGGAGCGACTGAGTTCCTCAATCCTAACACATACAAACACAGACGGAGGGAGGTAAAAACCTGAGCCTCCGGCACAACCTCGATACCCAACATGTCGTTTACCTTTGCTCCAGCTGGGACACCTCCACTTCATGCTGGAGCTTCAACTCCAGTGGCTTATCCTCCTCCTCCTCCTCTTCCTCTCCTAAGGTGAATAACCCCAGAGGGAAAGGGGAGCGGGGACAAAGAGGAGAGCCTGAGAAGTCTGGAGGAGGGTGGATGAGAGTAGAGGACAGAGGAGGAGATGAGAATGATGGAGGAGGAAGTTCAGAGGAGGCGGGTTTGATCTGAGGAGCGCTGAGCCTCAGTGAGGAGCAGACGGAGTCGCAGCTGCAGAGGAGAGACGAGGAGAGTCTGGAAAACTCCGCCCTGAGCTGCCACAGATCCCTGCAGGAAAACACCCACGAGAAGATGCTTAAACACCAAACTGACCTCTGACCTTAGGGTTCACACACTTTTCCTACAGTAAAATTCAAGCACTTTTCAAGCAATTTCATGGTTAGTTTTCAAACTTTTCCAGGACCACACTTCGGTTTCAATTCACTATTATATGACATGACTTATAGATGTGCAGAAAAAAATTCTATAGAGAATTGTAATTTCTCATCCTGAAATTCTGAAGCAATTCAAAATTATCAAAATTTGATTTTAGTCAGCTTGATTTTTTGTGAAATTATTTTGAAGAATTCTTTGACATTTTCTTATTTAAGAAGACGGCAGCTAAGCTAACCTAATGCTGGTAATTTAAGTTACAAAACGTTTTGCACAAACCTGCTTTTATTTAAATATGAGACTGATGGAATTGAGCAGTTTGAATATCAAGAACTTTCCAAGCCTTGAAAACACTTACTTAAAATTCAAGCATTTTCAAGGGTTTAAAGCAACCATGTTGCTTTAACAGTAGGAAGTGAAACCATGATGATGTCAGAGGTCACATGACTGAACTGACCTGTCAGCAGCTGTTCTCAGCGTGTGACAGTGTCGCCTCAGATCAAGCACTGATTTCCAGAGTGACAGCAGCCGGGCCTGGTGCTGACCCATGTGACCCCACCGAGACTAAAAGCACAGAGATGCACACACACATACGCACACACACAATCTGTTGGTTCGATTTGTACTGGTTTGAACATCATAGTTTATATCCAACGCTCCTCAAACCTCTTTCTCTCTCTGGCAATCGGCCTCTTTCTGCTCCGCCTCCTGCACGGCTCTCGTCCAATCAGCAGTCAGCTTCCTGAGGTCTTCTGCCAGCTCCCGGTTGGTCTGCTCTGATTGGCTGAGCTGGTGGCGAAGGAGAGCGTTGGTGTCAGCCAGACTGGTGGACCTGAGGAGGAAGAGATCGTGAGCTTTGGGATCGACTCCGACCGCCTGAAACACACACACAAATACCTACCTCTGCTGTTCCTCCTCCAGACTGATGAGGGCGCGCTCCAGAGACTGGCTGTGCTCATCTCTGATTCTCCGCTGTAAAACAGAAACACATCTGAGCGGATGCGGTTCTCCTAGTGTATCCAGGAGGTTCTGTGGTACCGCTGAGGTTCTGGACTGACCTCAGAAATCAGAACCCTGGAGTGATTTTCCTGCAACTGCTGATCCACAAAGTGACACCGTTCCTTGTACTCGATCACCTACAGAAAAACAAATCTTGGACATTATCTCCATTTTCATTCAATGTGGGCGGAGTCAGTATCCACTGTTCAGTCCCTCCAGGATGTTGCAATGTTTTTTTGTGATTCCTTTGGCCTAAAATTACAGATTTCACAGCACTTTTTCAAAAAGTTGTACATTTTTTAAGTGTATTTTTTCCCGCAACATGTTGAAATGCACAAAATCTTCCCTCTCCTTCTCTTTTCTGAAGGATCTTTCCTTCTCAGCTGCTCTTCTCAGTCAGCTGTCTAATGTCTCCTCCCTGACTCTTTGCTCTTTCTATTGAGACAATAAAAGATTATTTCTAAATATGTGTACAGCAACACAGAGCACATCTTCTGTAAAATTAAAGGGTATTTGGTTTATTCTTGGTATTACCTAACTAGAAAGCAACATAACCTAAGTTAGAACATTAGTATTCTTCTTAACAAGCTAAGCAGAATATATCAGCATGATTTGTTTGAAGGAAAACTCTGTATAAACATAGACAAAAAGAAAGGTAAATGTTGCAGGTGGTGTCACACATTTTCATCCTGCAGGTTCGGCTTTTGAAGAATTGTTGTGGAACAGGGAGTTAAATTAAAAAGAGGCTAAGGGGATTGGTTAGAAAAGACTGAAATACAGAAAACGTTTCGTTGGTTGGTCAGATTTGCTGTAAATTTGCGATGATTGGTGAAAACTTCAAGTCAGTGGAAAATTTGCGAATGATGACTGAATTTGCATTAATAGTTGCGATCGCAACATCATGACTTCCTGGAGGGACTGAATGATTGACTTGAGATGCAGAATGAACCATTTCCGTTGTGCAGCGCCCCCCCGTGGCCTCACCTTGTTCTGCAGGCGGTGGATCAGCAGCGCCTGTCTGGCTTCCCTCTCCCTCCCCTCCTTCAGCTTCGTTTTCCACTTCCTCTGCTCCTCATCAAGCAGGGACATGGAAGGATTCAGAGTCTGGCAAAGCTGGAGATAGAAACATTTTGAGAACGTTGATCTCCTGCTGATCACCTGAGCCCCACCGGGTGATCAGCCCCCTCACCCTGTCCGTCAGAGCTTTGCTCCTGGACTCCAGCTCTTCCTTCTCAGCTCGGCTCTCTGCCAGATTCTCCTGCAGTCGACACACCTCCACCTCCAGCTCCGCCTTCTGCTGCTGCCAGCCATTCAGCAGCTTTGACTCCATGCTTGGAAAGAGAATAGGGTTTAGCTTCTGTGTTCAGCTGTAACTTCAGTATTAACTTTAACAGAGCCAGACAACAATATTAAAGTCTATCAGTCTGACTACAGAGGACTGGGGCTGAAACGATTAATTGGATTAATCACAGTATTCAAATAACGGTAAACTAATTTTAGGGCTGTTGTAAACAAATATTTTAGTAATCGAATAATCTATCGATTATTCTTACAATTAATCGAGTAATCGGATAAAAAAAAAATTATAAAATAAAATAATTTTATAATTATAAATGTGGCATAACACCGCTGTTACTATCGGATATCAATATCAGTCCAATTTTTTATATTTGACCATCTCTAACAGTTACTTTTTTGTAGTTTAAAAAATTAATCTGTAACAATAATAGCTCACTTTCTAAGTTAACCTGAAGAAAAGTTATACAAAAATCTGAAATTATATTGAATTCAATAATAAAGAGGCAGGCTCACAAATACACTTATAAAAACTGTCTATAATCCAGCTTTTAGTTTATGTATTCATCTTCAGCCAGTTTAACAGATGAACTCTCACCTTGCCCCATACCTGTTTGAGAATATGGGAAATGTCGTCTGGAGTGGGGGGATTGGGGTGGTGGGGGGCAGGCGAACAACGGAGGTAAGATGTGGGTGCAGCGGAGGAAATAGACAGGAACAAATGTAAGATCGGGGGAGCAATACGGGATATTTACGGCACCTTCGTGCTCATCTATGAGGGGCCGTTTAGGACAAAAACTATGTTTTGTCTCTCACACACTACTAAAAACGAATACACACACAAAATATTAAAATTGCGCATACACACTACTAAAATATCACACACGTATACAATTTTTTTCTCACATACATACATAAAAGACTAAGATTGCACATATGAACTAATAAAATATAGACTCACCGTTTGTATGTGTGTGAGTGATGTCACGGAAGAGGCGGGGCATAATTTGGAGATCAGATCGCGCATGCGTTGATACCACAGTGACGTCAGCTTCAAGTTGGATATAGGAGCTCCACGGTGTAAGCGGCGTTTAGCTCGAGGCTAATCCGATTTATGAACGCTAATTTCGGCCAGCCATTCTCTACCACTCCCTCCTCAAGCGCTCGGAAGTTCACTTAGGTCTGTACTCCGGCGTTAGAGCCGGAGTAGAGTTCCGGCGTTAGCTTACTCCGGCGTTAGCTCACTCCAGAGTTAGCTCACTCCAGAGTTAGCTCACTCCAGCGTTAGCTCCGCTTCCTCCTCAACCGCTCGAGGTTCACTTAGAGCCAGAGTAAGCGGCGTTTAACTCAAAGTTGATCCGATTTATGAACGCTAATATCGGCCAGCCATTCTCTACCACTCCCTCCTCAAGCGCTCGGAGGTTAGCTTAGGGCTTATTCCGGTTCTAAGGCCGCTAACTCCGGCTATAACGCCGGTTCTAAGGCCGCTTACTCAGCCGGAGTAAGCCCTAAGTGAACCTTCGAGCACTTGAGGAGGGAGTGGTAGAGCACGGCTGGCCGAAATTAGTGTTCATAAATCGGATTAGTCTTGAGCTAAACGCTGCTTACACCGTGGAGCTCCAGTATCTGATACCACAGTGAAGCTGACGTCACTGTGGTATCAACGCATGCGCGATCTGATCTCCAAATTATGCCCCGCCTCTTCCGTGACAACTCTCCCACTACAAAAGGTGAGTCTATATTTATTAGTTTATATGTGCAATCTTAGTCTTTTATGTATGCATGTGAGATAAAAATTGTATGCAGGTGTTACATTGTATTAGTGTGTTTGCGCAATTTTAGTATTTTGTGTGTGTATGAGTTTTTAGTAGTGTGTTGGAGACAAAACATAGTTTTTGTCTTAAACGGCCCCTCATACTCATCTACCAGCCATGTACCATGTTTCAGTTTCACCTGGTTCAAATAATAATGTAAATAAATCTCCTAATAAGCACTTTTTTCTATCCAATTATTAACTGGTTAATCCCAAAAAAAAAAACAATCCTCAAATCAGCTCTACACTGTACTGATGCAAAATGGCTGAGCTTTTCACTTGTTGATGTTAGAAGATTTTATCTGCAGATGCATTCTTTGCTACAAATCATCAAGCATACACTAAAGGAATGCTATGTTGTGGAATTTTAGGCAATACAATTTTTACTAAAAAAGGTATTGAATTATCTGTTTCTTTGCATCTTTTGACGTATTTCTAATATTGTATAAAATACTTAAATGCAACTCTGCAGAACATGCTAATTTTGTTAATCATCAGTATAATTGTTACATTAAGCAAAAACTATAACAAGCATTGGTTGCAGCCCTACAAGGGACTAAAATAGTAAAGGGATGTTGAACTTATAAGCTCTAAAATCATTTTGTCTTTACACCGACTGCTCCTTTAAAGCATCATCGAGTCATCTCGGCTTCTAATGCCTCAACCTTTTAACGTACTAATACAGTAATTTATGCAAAACGAGCCCTGACCAAGTAGAGTGTGTACGCTGTAAAGTTAATGGACAATCGCTTTTAATTGGTTCTGCAATATTCTAATTTTCTGAGTGCATTTCAGGCTTTCCATCAGCTGTAAGCTAAAAACATAAAAACTCGCAGATATGTGACACTTTACATGAATGAATCTTTATAAAATACGAATTTGTTGTTTATTTGTTGCCCTGTTGACGCTCGGCTTTGTTCGGCTCTATTCGGCTGTAATCGTTTTGAGTTTTAATCTGTAGTTAAACTGCTGACGCTGCAACAGTTATGTCCGAATCAGAGCCGGGTTAACAATGGTCTTAACTGCTTAACCACCCAAACATCAGTGCCCGAACAGAACCAAACCCCTAACAAACAAGCGGGACTGTAGAAGCCAAACCCGAACCAAACATATCCGTTAGCCGCCTAGCATGCAAACATCGGAGCCACTGACTGACCAAAGTTTCTACCTCAACTAACGCCGTGAAGTTCTGGTACAATCCGTCACCGGGACAATCGCTTGCGGTTAATTTATTTATTTTTTTCTATTTAACGGGAAGAAATTTTCACTTTCAAACCGGGAGCCTTACCTTTTTACCCGGACACCAAAGGTAAACAACCGCCCGTCGTTTCTATAGCGACACCTCCTGACCGGAGGAGTAACGGCAACAACCTAACGGTTTACTGCTAGAAACATAAAAACTGTGATTATTACAGAGGAAAATTATTAAATTTGGCCGAAATATTTTAGGAGTTAAATAATAGCAACCATCCATTGTGGTTTAAATGTAGCTTATTGAAGAAATTGAGTCACAAATACAATTTAAAGAGACACAAATCTCAATCAAAAATAAACTTATTACTGTCTCAATCAAAACTTCTAAGTCAAACTCATAAATGACTTGAATTGTGACAAATTATTCAAACAAAAAACATCAACTTTAAAACCTTTATTTAATTAAAATGTTTCCAAAATACCTCTTTAGTTGACACCAAACAGTAGCTACAGAAAAGAGCATAACAAATATTAACATTGGTTTTAAAACCATTTGATAAATTATAGAATTTCAAAATAAAATAAAAACAGTTCAATTAAAAAGTTGATTTTTTCTTATCAAAATATTATATTCACTTTAAATATAGCACAAAAAAATATATCACAGAAAAAGTTAATTGAAAATAAACTCAGAATTTCTTTCTTTACAGTAGCTCTTTTATAACCTGAGGAGAAAATTATGTTTACGATATTACAAAATAATAACATATAGTAGTAAGTTTACTGTCCTGCAGCAAAAACACAAATCAATAAATAAATGCGATAAAAAAACAACAGGGCCAAAGAAAGGGTATATTATAGAACATAAATTCATTTTTAAAGCATCATTAATTCTCATATATAACATCATTTACATAAAAAAATTTCATTAAGTCCTTAGTTTTAGACCTAAGAAAACATTTCAGTGTAGATATGTATATGATTGAACAGAGAACCCTATAGAGGGCAGCAGAGGGTAGTGAGGCTGGTGAACGACCACACCCAAAGAAATTTCACTTAGTAAAAAAGTAGCACATCACAAGTACTATTTTTACAAAATACTTCAAATGCTTCAAGAATGAGGAAACAATTTCTGAAATTATTGACCTAATGGTGACACTTAGGAGGTTAAATATTATCTCTGCTGCTCAGAAATTTAACTACTAGCATGTCAAGAAAGTCAAGAAAATGTCAGAAAGCAAAAGTCTTCAGTCAGAGGTGTCTTCAGATTCATTGTAAGACTGACTGCTACAAGAGATCCTTCTTTTTCATAGCATCACCATCCACAGCAACTCTTTGAAGATACTTGGATGATGTGAGTTATGACAACGTTTAATTTCCCTTCAGGATAAATAATGTAATTTTAGTTACATTGAATATTAGAGTTGGCTTAGTTCAAGTTTCAATCATTCAAATGAAGAAAATGGCTGGAAACGGACCACAACCTGGTAGTGTTCCAGACTAAATATCAATCCCCCCGATGTGAATGGAGTCCACTGATTGGGTGTATAAGGGAAATGTTTTTCAAATTATGCGTACTTACCATTTTATTCATCCTGATTTATTTGTGAACATAATGTTTTCACTTTTTACTATCCACCCCGTTTTAGTAGGAAATCCACAAAAGTGCTTATAAATGGGTTTGATTCAAAGACAAAGACAGATAAACTTCACATGAGCCTAAACAACCTCATATCTCAAAAATGGACACAAAAAGAAGCAAATATTTTCAGCTTTTAGCCCCCTAATGTGCTGCTTTTTCAGAATGGATTTTGTTTTTAGATCTATTAGTTTATATTTGATTTTCTGTCAAATAAAACTGTTGTTAACCTACCAATAACTGGTATATATTTTAGAAGCATAAAAAATGCTCAGTGTGAAAAACATTAAGAATAAATCTGCAATCTGGATCAGGTCTGTCTGCAGAGCTTATTATAATTTAGTTTGTTTAACAAAGTGCTTCTTTTATAAATAAAGTATTTTTTCTTCAGAGTTTGAGGTGGTAGCTGACAGAGAGGAAACTCCTCCTGAAGCCCCGCCCTCAGTGACGTGATGTCATCAGCCTGATCCAATCAGAACCTCTCAGTACGTTCTGAGTCTGAAAACCTTGCTGAGTCTGGAGGTGGCGCTGGAGTAGAGGAGGAAGGAGCCCTGCTCAGTGTTGAAGTGTTCCCAGTCTCTGCAGCCGAAGGTGGGCAGACTGTGGACCGGGACGAAGCCCTCATAGCCCTGCCACCTGGAAAACACACACACACACACACACACAGCTGGTCACATGAAGTCAGATACAACACCTGCACAGGTATGGATGAAGTTCACTCACCTGTAGATGACGCTGTTCACGGAGTATGAACTGCCATCGTAAGAGTTCGCTACGACCAGGAACTTCTCGTCTCCGATGGTGAAGAACTCCCAGTCAAGAGCACTGAACACAAAAACAGTCATAATCAGTCAGACTTTAAAGGGTTAATCATCTTTTTTCATTTTAGACATTTATAGAAGAATACTAGTTCCACCACTGGCAGATTATTATAGCGTAACATTTTCCTGTGTTATAAGTGGAAAAACTCTGCCAGTAGAACTAGTACTTTTAAAAAAATCAAAACATGTCCTTATATTTTGCTGAAATGTTACTTGTAAGATAGTTTTGTATTATTTTAAGTGTACCAAGACAATTTGGACTAGAAACAACACAGAAATACTTGGTAAGATTTTGTGTTTTTGCAGTGTAATGAGCAGGTAAAAAACAGCCAAAGAACAAATAGTGAAGAAATAATGAACACTAACAAACAAGAAAGAAAACAGGTAAAAAATCGTAATATAGAGAGATGTGAAAAGATCGAATTTGTAATAATGATAACAGGAAGTAGATTTGGTGGGCTGACCTGTGAGTCGGGATGTCCTGGAACCGGAGGAAGGTCTGGGTGAACATGTTGAGCTCGTACACTGTGGAGTTGATGTTGTAGAGGCTCTGGGATTTCCTGGAGAACTGCTGACTGTTGGCGACGGCGAGGAAGAACCTGCCGTCGATCTGGAACATCTCCCAATCCGTCGCTCCAACCGTCTGCAAAGGGATGAAGGAAATATTTTACAGGGAAGTTCACTGATTAGAGGTAGCGTTGGGTGATTAATCAATAAAATTGTTTGATTGAATTTTTGGCTTTTGAAGATTTAATTGGAACATCTGGATTTTTCATTTTTTGCCAATGCATCAGTCATGTCATCTTGTTTGATAAGCGTGTTTTTCTGCTTCTATTTTTTTAACTTTGAGTCAGGGTCAGGCTACAATATTTTAGAAGTTTATGAGAACTCCAACACAAAAGTAACAAAAAATTAAACTGAAGAATGTTGAGAATCTAGTGAAGTTATACTTTGTTATTGATTTTACATATAATATTTAATACCTAGTAGAAATACTTAATCTTTTAACGCATCAGCATTGAATTTTTATTAGTAGCTGGAGTTTGAATTGATTACAGAAGAAATGCATCTATTTAGAATAAAGAACTACTGGAACTGAAGTCGTCACAACAGATTCTGTTAACTTTTTAAAACAACTCTTTAATTTTAAGTCTTTTCTTTCTGGGAAAATTGCGTCTTTATTTGCTAATATTACAACTACATTCTCATAATTAGATAAAAAATTCCCACACCCATAATACTCTGTTGTACAACTCACAGAACGAATTATTTAAATAACATAAACATTTTTTATTTAAATCATTGAAAATATTTTTGCTCATTTGTGATTTTTTTTTTTAGAAAAGAAAGAGAAAAGAAAATGAATCAAAATCAGAAAACTGGGACTTGTATGGGGAAAAAAATCAGATTTTATTTCTAATCAGTATTTCCTTCCTGAAATCAAATGTTAGACTAACAAGCTGATGCAGGTTCCTTAAGCAAACTGATTGTAGGTGTTTTAAGGAAAACGTGACTGATTAAAACAACTACAGCTCATCATATCATTATGGGAAAATAACACATTTATTTAATCTCAGACAAATGCTCCAAAAAAGTCCCTGGGAACACAAGAAACTGGAATTTTGTTATAAATTATACGGATAAGACCCATCCAGTTTTATTAAAATCACATCTGAGAAGCTTCTTAAGCTTTAAACATTTGACTTTTTGCACATATGTGATCCATTTTTATTTACAAAAACGATGCAGCATCTGTTTCTCAGATTAGCTTGGATATTTTATTTAGAAAAATCTTTAAAAAATTTTTTAGAAATGCTGTGATGCTTGGATTTCTTGTGTAAATCAATGAAATGCAAAGTAATCTGTACATGTCTGTCCAGAAATATGAGCATCAGAGTGAGATGTTGATGTGTTTTTTGGTGATAATGTGTCACCTGTGTGCTACTGGAAGAGGTTAAATTACACAGCAGGAGGATTTAATGTGTTTTTGCGGTTTAAAAAATGCAGTAAAAGTCTCTCTTCAGTCTTCAGCTGGAAAATCCCCTCTCCCTCTCTCATTAATTACTCACTGCTGGTTTCCTGAATTTTCCTTTTCATCATCACCAGAAGGCAGAGATTAAAATGTATTTCTATAAATCTGCTGCTGATTTTTATGTTTCTGTTTCATGTTCTGACTTCTGTCATCGCATTAAAACGTTTTGCTGCAGTTTGAGGAGGTTTATTACAGACGGAGTGAAGGAAAAACAGGCAGCTGCTGCAGCAGTGAAGACCCATCAGCCCAGCAGGTGGTTCTTCAAGGTGCTCCAGAACAAAAAGGGTTCTTAATGGAACCTGATTTCTTATTTTTATCTGTTTACTGAAGTTCAAATCTGGACTTCAACCTATCCGTTGTAACTGGTTTCATGTATAAACTGGATCAGAATCAGATTTCTGGAGGGTTGAAGAACAGGCTGTGCCTCACAGTCTAAACTCAGGGATTAGGCTAAACTCTTACTTGCGCCAATCAGAAGCAGCCTGTGTGTGATGTCACTCAGTACTGTTGTGTTTTTGTGTCATCAAAATCTCATTAAATTAAACAGTATATGTCTGTACTTCACCACTAGAGGGTGCTACAGGTAAAAAGTTGTGGTGGATTTCATTCCACACCAGATGCTGACTGCAGCTCTAATCCAAAGCCGCGTCTCAACACTGACCATGATGTTCTGGAAGCTCTGGAAACACCAGTCCAACCAGATGTAGATGGTGGAGCTGATGGTGGTGTTCTGACCGTCAAAGGTGTTTGCCACCACCAGGAAATGATACGGGCCGACGGTGAAGAACTCCCAGTCGTAGGCTCCAGATGTGGACAGAGTCTGGTTCACCTCAAACAGCTGGAGGTGAACAGCAGGACAAAAATACCAAAAATGAATACAGAGTGTTGGATATCTTCTCCTGTTGACATCAGGCCATTGAATCTTACCTTTGTGTCAGGGTTCCACCTGTAGATCACACTGTGGATGTTATGGTTGGAGTCTTTTGCTGAGGACACAGATAAGCATAGATCCTCATACAAGACAAACATTTCCCCCTCAGGTGGTTAATAATGGTAAAAGTCTGTCCTTAAATCTTTAAACCAATTTTTTTTCTGTTATGATCTATTGCTGCACAAGTTGGTGTTATAAAAAGGTGTTAAAATAAACATTAACTTTCCATCTCATAGCATAGAAAGCAGAGATGTTCACAAATCATTGTTTCCAAGTCCAAATCAGGTTCCAAGTCTTTAAGGGAAAAGTGTAAGTGAAGTTTCACTACTTTAAAAGGGAAATCCAATCAAACCTCAGTTTTTGAGGTGTGATTGGATTACTTGGACTTACTTGGACGACTTACTTTCCGTCCAAGTAAGTCGGAAATCTTTAAAGAGCAAATTCAAATTCCTAAGACTTTTGTGGGCAAGTCCTGGTACAAGCTATCTAAATCTTTCAGGTCCATGTCCAAGTCAAGTCTCAGTTCTTTTCTGGAGCAAGTCCATGACAAGTCTCAGTTTTTGGGGGGCAAGTTCAAGTCAAGTCCCAAGTCTTTAAGGCAGTTGCTTTCGTTTGACTGCCCCTGGGCGGCTGCAGCTACTATCCGGTAGCCATCAGTGTGTGAATATGTGCGTGAACGGGTGAATGACTGAATGTAGTGTGAAGCACTTTGGCGTTCTCCGGACTTGGTAAAGTGCTATGCAGGTTTACCATAGCTGCTTCATTTCTCTCTTCATTTCATGAGATAAAAACTATAAAATAAAAACTAGGCCTCGAGTCTCGGACCAGGACTTGTTGTGGATCTCAAGTCTTAACGAAAAATTTTAAGTCAAGTCTGAAGTCTTATTTTTGCGATCCGAGTGCAACTCGAGTTGTCATCTCTGATAGGGCATGCTCCAAGGCTGAGTGCTCGGTCCCCTTATCTTTGTAGGGTCATGGTCTGGTCTGGTTATCAGTTCACATGGTTTAATCATATCTCACACATGCAGATGATATTCAGCTGTATTGGTGATTAAAATCTATATTTTATCTTGCCTCTAACATTCACAGACGAGGGGATCGGATAAAAAAAAAAAAACTAAAATTTTTTTATTGATTGTAACAGTTTATCAGTCCATCATCAAAAATCAACATAAAACCTTCACTGCTAAGAGGAACAAATAGCAGGAGTCGTGTCTTCCCTGTGCCTCTCATGAACCTTCTGGGAGGAAAATTGGCTTGTTTTTTTTGTTAACAAAATTATCTTACAATGATAGTTGGTAGCATAACTGGTGTTACTGGGACTCTTTCTGGAGTTCTAATTGAACTGAAGCTTTCTCAGACTGTGTGCGGATGAGTCTCAGACGGCGTAAAACAGTTTATGATCAGATCCCCGTTCACCTGCATTCTTTCCTCTCAGATCACAAACAATCTCTTAGGGCCAGTGAGTTTGTTTTTATCTCTACAGGAAACATTTGAGCGTGCAGATGGAGGTGTGTTTGAAGTGGCTGCAGATCCACGGGCCAGGAGATAGCAGCACTCTCTGAACTCTAAAGTGTTTTATCAGCTGAAAAACCACGACTTTCCTCACATCAAATAGTCGTGTTTTGAAGCTCTTAACGAATGAACGTGTCGCAGAACGATCAGCATCTCTGATCCTGCTATAGTTCACCAGCAGACACAGGAACCTGACCACACTGCAGCTTGTTATTTAACACGTCTGATTACAGACGGCTCGGGGATAAAACATGTTTCAGAGAACACTCTGATGAAGAAATAAACTGTGCTTCATGTCAGTCATAACAGCAAAAAAGATGCAGAAATTCTTCTATTAACAGACTGATTCCTATAACAGAGTGATGAATGTCCCTGAAATAATTTCCTGTTAGAAATGGGAAGTTACCTCCACAGATAAGACTAAAGCCATTATTGCTTCAAAACTTCATCAAACTGCCTCACATGAGGGAAACTTTACTTTTGGATGTTTTGCTCCAGCTCACCTCGCATGTGATTGGCCACCACCAGGAAGCTGTTGTTGTGGATCTGAAAGGCCTCCCAGTCCCGAGCAGAGTGGGTCTCCAGAGTCTGATAGCGAAGGAAACGTTTCTGTCGACGATTCCACCGGTAGATGGTCGACAGCTCAGGTGATGCCTTCTGCATGTCCGCCACCACCAGGAAAACCTGAAGGGTGCAGGAAGCAAAACACAGCTATTATTTGTCTGCATTAAAGATTATTTAATACAATGCCTGATGATCCCGAGTCTTCTCTGACCAGTTCCTTTCAACGTTTTGGTGAGTTATATCGTTCACTTTTGGGGAATTTGTCTCTGCCAAATAAACCAGTAAGGATGATGGTTTCAACTCCAAGTTTGGTCTTTTGTCATGAAGCACAAACCGATTGAAGCTTGGGCTATGAATATATTCGGAGAACTACCACTTCTTCTTTAATGTCAGGTGAAAATTAACATTTTTGACCCACCAGCTGACCAACCGTCAACCATTATCCCAAAGTTTCTCCACACGGGTGAAAATCGGCTCTAATGGTCAACTAGTGAGAAGAAAACCACCCTGCTCACCCCAACTCTGAGATTTAACCAACAATTCAATTGAAAAATATTCTTTCATCAAAAAGATCATCTAAATGTTGTTGTAATTCATATCATCCAGCATCTTCAAAGAGCTGTAGTGGATGGTTATGATGTATGCAGGAGGATCTCCTGTAGCTGTCAGTCTGCAGTACATTGAAAGACTCTGACTAAAGACTTTATATGAAAGCTTCATGACCGTCATGACATGTTTAGGGCTCAACATCCAGGCAGTGAAGATAATACTCTACAGTAACACAACCTGGATGCACTGCTAGTCGACCTCATTTACTTTTTCCAGTCCACTTTAAATCTCCGGCCATATGGTTAGAAAGTCACACAGAGAGATGTTGGAGTAGGGGATATGATCAATGGAAGAACTTCCTCCGTCTCTCTGCTCTTTGGTCTTCCTTTGTATTAACTCCTCTGGGATTTGGGGTTGTAGTTCATGTATTATTTGAGCTTTTTGGATGCTAACCAGCTCTTCTTGGTTGTAAGAACAATACCACAACCAGGAGCCCTTAAACAACTGTTCAAAAGTAGAAATTTAAGGCAAAAAGCCTTCAAGATCTGCAGCATTCAAAACCAGAGATGCTCTCTGGTCTACCAGAAATGGGAGAATCATCCCACTTTGCATCTTTACAGGATTGGTCTTGCTTTGCTTTGTGACATTGTATCAACCACGGCAATGCCAGAAATGTTCAAAGGCTAACTCCAACCTGATGCTTTCTGTAGTTGAGAAAACAAAACTTATGCCTTAGAGGACTTTGTAGAGGACATGGAGAAGCACTTTCAGTGGGCCTATAGAAAGCCCAAGACTGTGCTTGTTTGTGTACATTTGAACATTGACAATGGATGATGACAAAAATGCCTATAGGTGTTATATAGTTTGGTCACCACGTCCACAGCTAAGAAAACAGTCTAAGAACTCGACTTAATCTTGGGAAAAGATTAAACCTTTGGTGGGAGGTAATTAAAACCCCCCAGGTGAACAAGATTCACCCTGAGACATGAAAAATGTAGGTAAAAACCCCGCAAAGGAGTAAACAGAAAAACAAAACCATCAGAGCCACTCAGGGATTATAAAACACAAAAAATCTGATTCACGCAAAGAGACGTGGATCCATCCAATGGATTTGAATTTACTAAAGAACCGGATGGAACCAGAACTCCAGGACAAACACGGATCTGTGGTTCTTTGAATTAAAGATCTTTCCTCTCTCCGATCTTTACTTTCAGTCCAGGTCTGCTGGTGCACAGCTGTGAATACCTGCAGAGCTTTGTGTTAACACCTGTGCTCCTCTAAGAGCAAACACGCCAACACAATGAGAACACAGGAGGCCTGAACACACCTTCACAGGCCACATGATCACAGGTCATATGATCACAGGTCACCCAAAAGAAGCACCAAACTCTTTCTGGGACCAGGTAAGGCAGCAGAACCCTTTCAATCTTAACTTCTGGAGACTATTTTCCACATTAGCTGTATTTCCATGACCTTAGATTAGGTTTCTACCACAGCACTCTTCTCGCACTTGACATTACCACAGACAATCGTTGTGTTTTAGTGACTCCCACCTTGTTATCGATGGTGAAATATTTCCAGGCTTGAGCTTCCTGAGTGCTGATGTTCTGGTATAGCTGGAACGACCCATTAATCCATTTGTAAATACCAGAACCGGGTCGGGAGTCCCTGTAAGGACAGACAAAACTGTTACCATGAAGAATAAAGACCTTCAGTTCCTTGAGAGCTGATATGCAGGGGTTCTGGTTCTGGTACCTGTTGGCTGCAGCCATGAACAGACCTTCGGACGGGATGGAGAAGAGCTCCACATCCAAGGTTTCTGAGCGGGTGTAGAGGTCCTGGTAGTCCTCCACATAGTCAAGACGCTCTTTATCTGCAAAAAACACATGTTGTTATTAAATTAGAGAACTTCAAAAACCAATCATTAAGCAAATAATAATTAATGGCGTGTAAAATAACTAAGGTCGGAACTTAATTGTGCTAATTTTAATTGAATTTTTAAGAAAAAAAAAAAGATAAATAGGTTTTGGCCGGAACCTTTGTATTCACATGTTTCTGGTACCCCCATAAATCTGACGCACAGCTGACATACTCCAACAGCAACAATGGACCACAAAGCAAGTTGGAATTATTTTCATAATTCCAATTTGTGCAATTTTAGGGTAAATGGAAACAAAGCTAGTGTGAGATTCTGTGAAGTTTCATCCAGTCAGACTCACCCTGCATGAGCGTCCTCCACGTCATCCCGTCACAGATGAACAGACCTTTCTTCTGAACGTTGAACCACAGCTGACCTTTCTCTGGGCCTGAACATGGAGGACGATCGCCAGCAGTCACTCTGGCCTCGGCCTCTGAAAGTGAAACAAAACAAGAGGTAAAATCCGGTGTAGAACTAAACCCAAGGAACATAAATCTTTAATAACTTTAGATTGAAGCTATGACGTCATGCAGTTTTCCCATTTTTCAATGTTCCCATATTTTCTCTGAACATCTAAAAACTGTTTTATCATTGGAGCACTTGAAGAGTTATTGTGTCCCATTCTTCTTCACACCTTAATTTGTCCAACAATTCAAAGTTATGATACTTTTCCTCTTTGCTTTATGTGAACAAGGTAATCTGTTTCACCACAATCTGTGCTCCTATGGGGCGTCATGCCATAGCTTCACAGTATTTACACCGTTTTTAAATTAAAATAAATAAATGTCAAACAAACCATACAATATGGCCTAATTGCAGCCATGCAAGAAGTTCCTGGGTCCTGGGGTCTTTCTGCATGTTTCAGACTGGGAACCTTCAGGTGAAAGTTGTTTTTCTTATACTGGTAACCAGCCCATTTCTGTTTCAGATCATTGGAAGTACATCCCTCTAAGAAATGGACACTGCTTCTGGACAAGGTCAACATCAGGCTTATTTTCTGCACAGTAAGGTTTCTACACTGTCCTCTCAAAATTTCCTTTATATTCCTTCAATATTTTGATGATATTCTGCTTTGTAGAATAAGAAAAGTGCAACCCACCTCCAGTCTTTCTTTGAGTAACTGGATTTATTAGCTGGAGGTCCTCTGAACATCTCTGTGACGCAAGAAATTGTGAGTCACAGCAATATTTTTAGACTGCATTATTTGCCCTAATTTTTCACAATCCCAATGTTTTCCAAAACATTTCCAAGCTTGAAATGCAGGACTATATTGTCGTGCTGCCTCTAATAAAATAAACCCTTATTACGCTGCATTCCAACTCTCTGTGGGTTGAGGTTTTTCTAGGATTGGGTGTGTTTTTGGTTGTAAAGCTGAGGGTGGATTAAACTCTTTCACGGATCATAAAAACGTGATCTCTGGTGGCGTTCCCTTTAGAAATCTGAGGTCAAGTTCAGACTACGGCAGCTTGCACGGCTCGCTCAGCTGCAGACAGGTACATAAATTAAGACGCACCTCGGGCGGCTTTATGTAAACCGTGAGTCATTATGAGTCTGACAGGATCGCTGCTGAACTTCAATCAGCTGAACTTTATTAACTCTGTCATCATGAGCCTGGAAAAAAAACCCGTGAAGATGTCTGAAATATGTCTGTGATCGTTATTGACCAATCAATCAAGGAGATTCATCAACAGAGACACAACCGAGCTGAGATCAGACAGATTAAAAAAAAAGAAAGAAAGGAAAATGTGAGACTGCTCCTCAGCAGACGCCCTGACCGCAGTCCTCACCTGTACTTGTACTCACCTGTCTGTCGCCATGGAAACACACATCAAACAGATGGACAAACCTTCAATTTGTACTCAGCTTTACTAAACCAAAATATCTGCCCTAAAATATCCCTGAACCAGAAGTACATCCAGGAATCCTTAGCAGACAACCAGCTTCAGCAGAACTACAAATCCCAGCAGGGTTGGTGTTTCCCACAGATCTGATATGAGCAGAAGAGATACAGAAGCTAGCAGGGCCTGAAACTGATAAACAAACCGTTCTTCGTGCTGTCAGTCAGTCTGGAGCTCAGGTTACTGAATCACTGATGCCATCACAGCTCTAGGTTTACACTGCAAACACGCCACAGTGAAAGTAGGGAAACACTGAGGAGAAACATTCAGCTTCTCAGTCTAAACAGATGAGACAGGTGAGTTCGGTTCCTCCTAATTCTACACTAAACATCTGCAGGCATCAGTGTTTCCAGCATTGAGCCAAAATAGAAATTTGATGGAAGAGTTTTTAAAGATGTTGTCACAGTTTCCTGTCTTGCTGTTTGTGCTAGCTGCTTATTGCAACTCGTGTGTTTGGTGGATGTAAATGCAAAGAAATTAAGAATTTTTTGTGGAACATCAAGTCCTGTGATTATTTGAATTAGTTGATTGTGTGTGCTCTTAGATGAATAGTGCATGTTTATTAGGATCAATTATGTGAAAGTCGCGGTATTATTCTGAGTCTGAGTACTTTTGTTTTATTATTTTTAACTGACTGGAAAAGTAATTAAACGCCAAATAAAGTTTCTCTTGCAAATTAAATTGGTTCTTCAGAATGCCACTTTTATGTTTCGTTGTGATATTTTTGTGTAAATTTGTTTAACTCTGCAACATTTTCCCTAAAACTGTCTCAGTTCGCCTCACTCAGGACAGAAGCTACAGAGCAGTTGGTGCTACACATGATGTTACCAAAGTCTCCAACGACACAGAAAAAAGTCACTGGATTTGTCACAAGTCACTTTTTTTAGTCATTAGAGGGGTCTGAAAATATAGTGAAAAAGTTGTTAATTTAGCAAGTGTAACTAAAGAGTCCATCTTTAGCTACACCTTAAATCTCAGTTTGCCTCACTCAGTTCACCTGAGTGAGGCGACTGACAGTTATTAGTATAATTAATCAGAAACAAGGAGAACCTGTCAGTTTCAAGCATTCAGCTTGTTGAGGTGAGAGAATCTTCATCAGCGCAGACAGAGCATTAGAGGAAGTAATGTTATATCATGGCCACCATGTTGATGCTATATGACATGATGCTATAATTGAGGGTCAAAACTTTAAACTGTATCAAGGTTTCTTCTGTTGTGAGAAGAACTGTGCTGATTTGATAAAGATCTGTATGAGCTGCTGGTTTTTCTTCTTACCGTATGGATAAACTGAGCCCCGCTGGTCCGGTTGGAGCGGGGAGGTCTTGAGGACCTGCGGGACAGAGAGCTCTGCCAGACTGGGTTCAGAGTTGGGACAAAGTCTGGGCGTCGCGTCTGAGCCTGGAAGAAGAACCAGCTGACGAAGTAGACCCTAAACACACAATAACCAGTGTGATTCTACATGATAAACTATCTGGTTCTGATTCTGATCATAGACTCACAGAGAAGCGGCCCCTCCAGTGGCCCCTGCTGCCGATGATGAACCTGGACCCTCTGGTGCTCAGAGTACTGGGGAAGGTCCGGACCTGTAAACTGAGAGACAGGAAAAGAATGACAGAGCTCTGGTCCTGAGAACACTAATGGCAAGTTCTCTAAAATGGGTAACATTTTTAAAGAAATCTTTGTGTTCAACTGTACTGGTCTGTGGGTTGAACAATGAACCAACCTAAACTTATTTAAACAGGTTTGAACTGGTTTCCACCGGTTCGAACCACCCTGAACTAGTTAAACCAACTAGAGACTCACATTTCCACAGGTAGTCCACAGTCAACGGTCAATGTGGCGTAAGGACCCGTCACAGCCAGAACCACGGTGTGCCATCTGTTGTCATCCAATCTGACATTTTTAAAACTGATCCTTCTCCGCCCCCCACCGCCAGGGGGAGAAGTCAGAAGGTGAAGACGGTTCTCAGAGACGCGTAGCCCCAGCAGCAATGACTCAGATCCCTCCTTCACCACAGAGAAGATGTACTGATTCGTCTAAAAACGGAGAGAAAGAAAGCAGGCTAGACGGTTCTGAGCTGGACTAGAGAGGACCGGATCAGATCAGATTCTGTTATGTTTACCTTCTTCCTCAGTCTCTGTAACTTCATGGTGGCAACCAACGAGAACTCAGAAGGAAAATAGTCACAGTTGGTGAATATCTGTGAAGCGGTAAAACTCAGCGCAGTCGGTACGGTGCCGGTTAGCCTGATACCTCTGGACCCTCTGGATTGAACCATCTGCACCTGTTGGCACAGAACACTGGTCACATAAATGTGTTTAAGCTCCTTCACCTGTTTCTTCTGGTTTCCTACCTGAGTGGGCGTGGCTTGTCCCGGGCGTGGCAGGGCTTTGGACAGGAGGTCAATAGGGCGCAGGTCTGAGGGGAAAACATGGTGTTAGTCGGTTCTGCAGCTGAGATTCACTCAGAAAAACAGAACATCTTTCAGAGGATTGCTGCTGATTAAAACTAAACATTTTTCATTACACAATCAAAAAGTAACAGTAATAATTTGAGTTGCTTAACCTGTCATAAAAGGAAAGAAACGGGAGTTCAATTTTCAAAGTCATATTTTCACAATGTTATTCATTCATTTATAAATGTCAGTTTCAAACTAAATATTTAATTAGAACACTAAATATTTATCTTGATAACTAAATATTTTTGGAAGCTAAATATTTACCTTGCCTTTGGTTAGCAAATTAAACATTTAGCCTCAAGCTAAATATGCAGTTAAAATATTTAACTTGCTAGCTAAATACTTTGTTTGGAGCTAAATATTTAGCTAGCTCAATAAACATTTAGATTAAAATTAATATTTAGTTTTAGTTTGAAGCTAAATACTTAGAAGGCTAACTAAACGTTGACATTCAAGTTAAATATTTTTGTTGTTTGGAATTAGCACACTAAATATGGCTTCCAACTAAATATTTAACTTGCTAATTACTCTTATTACAGGCTAAATATCTCAAATTATTGCTGTTAATCTTTGATTGTGTAACTTTTCAAATGGTGAATCATAATTTCCACAGGCAAGGCACAGTCAGATGAAATCAAGTTGGAGCAATGAACTAGTAGACTTTAGAAAGGTAAGAAGCTATTCCTAAAAAGGATCCTTCAAGCTTTATACACTATTGGTAAACCTTTAGGTGTTGTACTTTCAGATCAATTTATCATTGCTGGATAATATCAGGTCAACAGGTGTTTGGCATCCCAATGAAACTGGAATATCTATTCCTGCTTTTCGAAATCCAACACATTTCAAAGACAGATGTTTCAGTGAAGTTTTCCCACTTGGTATCGAGCCTCCTCACTCCAAAGTATCAAACCCCGAGAGGCAGCAGCTTCCTGGTTTTCAGGTTGTTCTTGATTAGGATCATTGGTGTTTTGGAAACTGTTAGAGCCAAAAATAAATCCCGATTAGATGTGGACAGATTATCAGCTGCTGGTCATTTCAGATCCCTGAAAGCTGATTTTCATAGAGGTGAAATGAAACCAGCAGCTGGAGGAAACTAAAACCAGATCTCTGTTGGAGATCAGTTTCCTCCAACAGAGGCTGATAAACGATAAACTCGTCAATTTCAGATAGATCCGTATCATTGACTGTAAATCATCAGATTTATTTTTTTATCAGCTCAGAGGCTGATGGGTTCCTCTGTTTGATGCTGCAGGATCTAAAAACAGAAACAGAGTTTCAGCTTCCTGTCCCCCCAGATAAACATCTCAATGATAAATCACTGCAGTGTTTGCTACTACAGCATGTACTCATGGTTCTATGTGCCGAGAGAAAATCAGGACAAACAGAGACAAAGTAACATTATGTACAATAAAGAGGAAATGTTTAGAGAAATTCACAGAAAAATGGCAAAAGGCATTTTTGATCCAGAACATCCAATGCAAATTCAGGCCAACTTCAACAGTTCATACAAATCATGATGGATACATGTTTTCATGTTATTAAAGCCAAAATCTGGCTCTACCATCTGAATGCTGCAGATGAAATCAAGATTCTTTGAGCAGACAACATTTTCCCAATCGGTCACCATCCAACTGTGGCCATTTTGTTTGAACTGTGGCTTCAGTTTCCAAAACCTTACATTTTAGAGGTTTGATTATGAAGTCTTCTGCTTTTGTAGGACAAAGTTTCTCCAGAGTTGGACGATCAATGATTGTATTCTGAATATCTTGGTTGGAACAAGTACAAACTTGAACATTTGATGAACAGAGTTGCTGCCATGTGAGTGACTGAGTCATAAAGTAGCAGAGCAGGTGTACCTGATAACGTAAAGGGAGAGTGAATTTGTAAAATGAAGCATGAAATCCTGCCCCAAAATGTAACATTCCAGGCATTTTAGAAGAATTTATCTGGTGGAAAACTGATAAATCAAACTGAACAAGTCTAAGTTCCCAAGTGCTGAACTATAAAAATGTCAAAGTGTTGAATAGAAGGAAACTGGACATGTTATGTTGTTTTGAAGACGTTTCATCTCAAATCTAAAAGGGTTTTCAAGCTACTTTCAAAACTATTTACCAAATGAGAATCTACACCTAATTTAAACGTAAAAAAGAAGGATTGTAAATAAAATAAACATTACAGATAACCCTGAGCATCCTCTTCATCAGAGCGTCATTTAACAACAAAGTGTCTTCAGTCAGAAGCTTCATCAGAATCGCTGTAACACTGACTGCTACAGGAGATCCTTCCTTCCTAATACCATCAATATCTTTATAGAGTATTGGATATTTTGAGAGAGAAAAACATAAAATCTCTCTTAAAGGATTAATAAAGTATTTTTTTGAATCAAATCAAATTAAATTAAATAATTCAGATTCCAGCCTGAACTGAACATTTAATGTCTTCAAGTGACCCGAGGAGCAATCTCCAAAATCCTTTATCAATCTTCAAAACCTTAAGTTTCAGATGAAAAGAATGACTCTTGACTGTAAAAAGTCAGTAAATTCACTGAAAGTTGACATTTTAAAGCTAGTTAAAGATACCATGAGTACATAAATATTGATTCTTGACAATAAAGTCAGTAAATTCACTGCAGGTTGATATTTTAATTAAAGACTCTATGATTACATAACTATTGAAAAAACCCATCAGTGAGTGTTTGAATCACTGTGGCGTCGCCGGTTTATCTCTGTCTTAAACACCAGCAGATGTAAAGGAGGCCGAGGGAGGATAAATCTCGTTTTATCCGACATCAGTTTCAGCTGGAATTCCCCTTTAAGCTCCTCTGAGGCCGTCTGTGTGTTTTGGTGCAGCAGCAGATCAATGCAGGATGAATGGAGGGAGGGGACGACAAGTTCAGAAACACGGCTCACATTTCAAAGAAGCAAAGCAACAGAAACGTCTGAGCTACATAAAAAAAATAAAAAACACAGAGGACGATCCACTGGAGAGAACATTTGGTTCTGGACTCAGGGTGTCATGATTTTTAGTCTTCCATAGTTTGAATTATAGATTTGAGGTTCTAATTGCCTGGTAAAAACCAGCCTCTTGTTCTACGATATTTGCTTCGTACAGAGGGTCTGGATTGATTACTCAAAGCTTTAAACTTTATCCAATCAATTTCACCAGTGTGATGCTATGAAGCTTACCAGAAATTGCCTACGCTGTAAAGAACCAGTGCAAAGAGAGAGGTGCCGAGCTGAACAAGATGGATGTCCATGGCCTATAAGGGCCATTGTACATAGAAAAAAGGAGTGGAAAATTTCCACCAAAAAACTGAGAAATTTTGAGATTAATCTAAAAAAATGTAATTAAAAAACAAAAACTCCTGAGCTCCAAAAGATGAAAATATGAGTGAAAAAACCCAGACATTTTTACATTAATCTCAGAAATTTTCTAGAAAAAACTCTGAATTTTCTGAGTTTTGAAAGTCGAAAAATTTTGAGTCCAAAAGTCTAAAATCTTGTAAAAGTCTAAAATCCAAGTTTTTTCTCTAGAATATGCCTGAGATCACACTAAGCATTTCTCAGAAATGTCCATGTTTTTTTCTCAAAAATCAAAGGGTTATACAAATAAATGTGTTTATTTATTTATAACTTTATATTTTGGTCCCTCTGATTTTTTATATTTTTTAATATCAAATGATTGATGTTTGATAACTCAGGACTCGAGTTGCCTTTTTTCTAAATATCTTTTTATTCTTACTTGAGTTTTGGACGGCTATAACTTGTACTTGAGCAACAATATGTTGAAGTAGTTATACTCTTACTTGAGTATAATTTTTGAGAAAATTCTACCGATCCGTGCTCCTCAGTGGGTTTAACATCCACTTATTCCTGGGGCTGGCTTGGGACACTACCTGTGCACGGCCTCCAGCTCTGGCTTCGGACTGAGGAGGCGAGCAGAGCCCAGGTGACCAGCAGGGGGCGACACGCCAACATCGCGCCTTTCTTTAGCGGCTCTGGTTAACTCAGCGCAGCTTCATGCAGCGTCATGATGCTGATGAGGATCAGAGATGAATGAGGATGAGGAGAGGATCTTCTTCCTGAGAGGACAATCAGAACGAAAGAAAGAAGGCAGGTTGATGAATTCAAACGTTAAAAAAAAAAAAAAAAAAAAATCAGGTTTGCAACTAACGATTATCTTAATAACTGATTATTCTGTAATTGGATTAAAAAAAAATCCACATTGTACAGATTTTTCATTTAGCCTCTTAGGCTATATTTATAACATTTTTAGAAAAAAACAAGTAATTAATTTCTTAAGCAAAATAAACATTTTACGCCCTAAAATACAATAACATAGCTCTCCTTTAGTAATTTATTTTGTACAGTAGTGCCTTAATTTCGGCTCTGAATATTCTGTTGTTTTTTTTTTTCAGTAAATGTATTTTTTTGAGTCTGTATACTCCATTTAATAATAAATTGATTACTAAATTGGTTAACAATTATTTCAATAATTGATTAATCATGATTAACCAAGTTAATGGTTTTAAAAATATGAATTTATATTAAAAATATGAATTTATTCTGTATTTCTTTTTATTTTATAAAAAAAGTGAAGGTAGTTAAAGTGATACTACATTATTAACCAGGTTAAATCAAATACTGTCTAATTTTCAGTTTTCAGGAACAAAATGGACCAATCAGAGACTCTTGTGTGTTGTCTCCAGGCAGATTTTGAGGAGGCGGTCACTAAATACTGGATAAAGTTTGTAAAATATGTGAAGATTTAGCTGCATCTTTTTAGATCTTTCGATCAATTCTGCGCAGATGTTCTGGTTTCAGATGAATAAATCTTCTTCTATTGCCATTAAATGATCTGTGGAGTATTTAATTAACAAAAGAGCCAAATTAGAAGCAGCTGCAAGAAGTTTCCTTCCAATAAGCTGAGAGAAACTTTGACCTATTAACCTATAAAAATGTCATCGGGGTCTTTGTAACTTTTTGACAACAAGCCAGAGCCTGAATTCAGTCAACATGCAAACAGGAAAAACCACATAAGAATCTAATAATACATCTTTATTCCATGCATGTAGTAAAAATGGTTATTTAAGTGTTTATAGAGGTAATTCTGAATAAATTAAGCACCTGATCTGTTCACTTAACCAAACATGCTTCCAGTCCCACAACAAAGCAAATGTAATTATAATAGTAATAAGATAGACAATCAGATGTAATTTAAGAACTATAAAAATTTATTAAATATTACATGATCTGGATGGAGGGATGGCTGCTCATTTATTGAGCTCTATAAAGTAGAATAAAAGTCTCATAAACACCAAACTCTACTGTAAAAAAAATCTCTTTTTAGTATATAATAATACAGTTAATGTTTGATTACTCAAAATATTCCATATTTTTATTGCAAGCAGTAAAGTGAATGTATAAAAAGCCTGAATGTATAAATGCCTTTGTTGGACGTTAGACGTTCACACATGCAACCAAAACATTTCTGAGTCTTTTTTTTTTTTTGTTACATGAATGACAGTTTAACGAAGGTGGTCATAAACGTAAAAAACTCACAATTTTTCAAAAGAGTAATGTACCTTATATCATATTTTCTTTAAATCCAGATCAGACACAAGATAAAACACATCCTAAGAGTTTTACCGCCACTCTTTGTGGTTGGGTTCAGAAAGTATTGAGAAAATTCTTTTAATTTAATGGTTTTTTTTTAGGTAATAATTTAGGAGCTTTCAGTTTTGTAAAAGTGAAACAATCAGAAACAAATCTGTAATTTCTTCATAAGACTAAGACAACTCTGGAAATATTTGAAATGTAAAACTTTTTCATCTGTTTAAAGAGTTCAGAAGAACCATAAATCTGCTCTAAAGCGAGTTTTTACCCCCTTATTTCTTTAGATCAGCAGATTCTGGAGCTTTACAGTAACAGAAAGTCAAACCTGGTTGAAAAATGATCACCGAGGTCCAGTTCTGGTTCTGGTTCTGGATCTGTCGATGGTTAGGAGTAAATCCTTGTCCTAACCAGTCCAGATGAAATAATCTGGTATCAACCCGTCAGATTTAAGAGAATCTAAAAACAATCACAGAAATAAAAAATGACTTTTTTTGATCTTTAAAATGTTTCGGATCCGTTAAAATTCAGAAACAAAGCAGCTGAGTTCCAACCTTAAATCCTAAAATCAGAACGATGATGATGATGATGACGATCCATTTTTAAAATTCCTGTGCAGAGTTGAGTAGATCCACCTGTCCAGGTGACGGCTGCTGTTTGCAGCTGATCTTCAGAGAGAGGTTTCACCTGCAGCGGGACGAGCTCGCACGACCCACATTTAAATATGAAAGAGAGGGAGGAGCCGGGGGGCTGAACACCTGAACACACCTGGGGAACAAACATGTCAGATCAGTGATCCACCTGCCAGGACACACCTGAGGAGGAAGATTCAGATGATGATGACTGTGATGCATCCAAATGGTTTGAAGCAGACGGATCTCAAGATGAAAACAGGTTAAAGTTTTAAATGTTTTAAACTAAACGGAAGAAAGTTTGATTCCTTTCAGCATTTCTGAACGTTCAGTGAAAAAAAGGTTTTCCTTAGTGAAATCATTGGACAGTTTTTAGATCATCATCTGTATATCTGATGTATGGAAGAGGATTAGGGTCACTGAAAAAAAAAAAAAAATAGTTTCTTCAGATTTCTGATTTTTTTCCCCCTCAGAATTATTTTTTTTTTTTTTTCCTTTGACTCAGAATTTGGATTTTTTTTTCTCTCCAAGCTCTTCAATCTTTTCCTCAATATTCAGATTTTTTCCATCAGAATTTTGAGAAAAAAAAGTCAGAAGTCGCAATTCTGAAAAAAGTAAGAATTTTGTGACCTAAGTCAGAATTTTAAGACCAAAATCTGAATTCTAAGAGTAAAATCAGGATTCCTTTCTTTTCAGGGGCCCTAATCCTATTCTGTATTCGTGATTAACTGAATAACAGTGGTTCCAGTAAGCATCTTTGTGGCACTCCAGAAAGATCCATTCCACTGTAATACACCAAAGAAGAAAACTAAACTAAAAAAAAAAATGGTTTGAAGTACTGCCCTCTGCTGGCTGTCGGACAGACTGCAGGTTTGAGAGTTCTTGCATACATAAGAGCCGATACCTGTTCATACATGTTGGTCGGAGGCCCTGAGGCCTTGTTTTCAGCTCGCTTCATGTCACTCCAGTGAGAGCTGTAACACATCCACACCTTCTGGGATGATGAATGAACCTCTGAGATGAAGCAGCAGCAGCAGCAGCACCGGGAACTCTGTGGAAAACAGCAAAGCTGCATCTGATCTGAGGTCGGTCCAACAGAGGAATTTCCCATGTAGCTCCGCCCCCTCACCTGTCTCACACTCCTACAGGTGTGTGATGTCTTCCAGTGTGACAGTGTGTGTTCTCAGATGTGGAGCTGTGAAGTTCCAACTGGATAACAGGACAAAGCAGCTGCGATCTGAGCGCTTTCAATCCCAGTAATCCCAGTTTAAACATGGAGGTGGATCCAGTCCGCCAGGCAGAGAGACGACTTTCGGAGTCACGTGACCGCACTGCGGTCATGCGTACCATTATTATAGTAATCGATTATTCCGACGATTAATCGGGTAAAAGTGGCACATAAGCTTTTTTTATACATTAGAAATACATAAAAAAACGTAAATAAACTAATTAAAAAAAAATTTAAATAAGAAAAGAAACATTTAATTGGCAAAAATTTAATCGCAGAATTCCTATAATGCTTGATCATTTGTAGCAAAGGATGCATCTTTGCTACAAATATCATACGTCACAAGCTATCGATAGCTTGATCGTATAAGGTCAAGCTTATGACAATATGTCATAAGCTTAATCTGACGTATTGTTTTTCAGACTTTTTAAAGTTTTAACTGCAAATTATGTACATATTTTGTACAGTTTTAGCTTAGCTGCTACTCTGATCGTGTTGTTCTTTTTAGTAAAGGACCTGCTTTTGAGTCTCGAGTTAACAATTAATCGATTACAAAGTTGGTTGATGACTATTTGTCATCACAATTAATTGGATTAATTTTTTCAGTCCTATTAAAAACGTGATTTTAATTCATTTTAGACAAATGAAGATAATTAATGTGACACCTCTTCATAAAATACCAGGATAAACCAAACTTATTGAAGACTTTTCCCTCTGAATGTCGTCTGCTTTGCAGTTTTCAGGAAAAAAATTGACCAATCAGAAATTTCTGTGTGTTTCTCTTGTGAATAACTTTTAGTCTATAGTTTGACCATATTTTAGGAAAATTTCGAGGATTTGAACTGCAAATAAAACTCTGATAAAACTGGAGTTAATGATCATTACTCCAATTAAAATTTTCTACACCTGTCATGTGACCAGAGATCAATAAACCAAAGATCCTGAAACGGAAACGCTGCTTTATTAAGTTTAGGTCAACATGCTTTAAAATCTGTTTGACACCAGAAACAGGAACGAAAAGACGCCCTTAGTTTCTCAACAGAGAAATTAATAAGAAATCAAAGAAACCAAGAGCTCAAAATTCTGTTTCCAACCAACTATTTTTGAAAGGAAACCCAGAGAAACTCCTTCAGCTCAGCTGTAAAAAAAAAACACAACAAACTGAAGTCCACCACGGTGACCACCAGGAGGAGATAAAGTGCAAACAGTCCGCTGAGAAACTTCAATCTGAGCCAACAGCAGGGGAGGAGGGGAGGAGGGGCGACAAACAGGAAGTGAGGTCATGACAGGCTGCTGCTGGGTCTCCTGGTGATGTCACTGTATCCGATCAGCTCCTGATCCGTCAGTTCATTGAGGTATCAAAATGCAGCTCTGCGTGTGTATGTGTGCGTTGAAGGTTTCCATGGTAACAGTGTTGATGCTCCACAGTCTGTATCCGAGCTACGCGCCGACACACACACACGCGCACACGCAGAGCGGCGTGATGACATCATCTCTACAGGCCCAGCGACTTGCGAACGATCTTCTGAGCCAGTTTGTAGAACTGCTCTCTGTCCTCGCGCCACATTTTAGACGCATCGACGTTCGCGCCGCTCTCATCGTTCGGCTCTGAGGAGAAGAAAAGAAGAAAGAAGAAGAGTCATTTATACTACATGATGACTCATGGCAGATGTGTGACGTGGACTGGGAATCTTATTGCAATGTTTTAGTGGTTTTACTGTGATAAAGACAAAGATTATGATTAAAAAACTATTTATTACTTGGCTTTGACTGCATGGCACAGAAATCACAGCATCACAACACACACTGTTCTTGAGAAACAGGATTCCTCAGGAAGCCACTTGCTTAAAAATCAAGACTTATATCAGTTATCTGCACACACTTTGTCACTGCATTTAATCATATTTTCAAATTTACTGATATTATACTTGAAGAAATAGTGTAGAAAATACCACAATTAATATTTCTGAACATACTGCGAATTTTATTTACCATCAAGTTTCTTTTAAAACAGAAAGTCTTCTTATATGACTTTCTCATATTTCATTAGCTTATTTAATTGAGTCCAATGTTTTCATATGTATTGTTTCTATTGCTTTTTTGTTTATTTATTTTGGATACTTGGAGTTAATTGTTCATTAGAGTTTAAAGTTTATCAATCTTTGAGAATGTTCTCAAGCATCATTATGCCATTTCTATTATATAACTTAAAACAACAATAATATTGTAACTTCTGGGATAATTTGAGAAATGAGGTGATTTCAGTTTTTATTCGTGTTTTCAATGAATCTACAGAAACAATGTGACAGGTGTGAATGAAACCCGTCAGAGATTTTTAATAAATTATTAACGTGTGTGTAAATCATGTAACAGGTGTGTGACAAACACATGACAGTGCGGTTTGATCATGTGACAGGTGAGCTGCTCTACCTGCCAGCATGCTGACCACGGACAGCAGGATCTTCTCCACACTCTGGACCGGACTCCACCGCTCTGCGCTGCTCTCGTACCCCATCGGGTCGTCACCCGGAGCGTGAAGGATGGAGATACAAACCCGGCCGTCTGGGTAGACTGAGAGGAGACGAAGGAGCAGAACGATTATATTAGAAATCGATTATTCCATTGATTAGTCGATTAATCTATAAAAAATTGGCGCATTCTGCAGATTTTTCATTTAATCTCAAGTTTTTTTTGTACAATCTCAGGAAATGAAGATTTTATTGACTAAAATGCAATAATGTCGTCTTACTTTAGTGAGTTTGAACCAGGTGAAGATAAAACTGCCACTTGAGGAGTTTTCAGTAAAACATATTTACAGAAAAATAAGGTTTTTATGCAAAATGCTAAAAGTATATAATTTGTGCAATTTTAGCTCAATTACTGCTCTGAATGTGTTTTGTTTTTTCAGCAAATGGCCTTTTTGAGTCTGTATATTTAACAGTTTATCAAATAACTAGGACTGAATCAATCCAATTAATCGATTCAGTCCTAGTTAAAACATGAAGACTGTTTAATGTCAGATTTTTGTGTTCTGATTGGATGAAACGTTCCACTATCATTGGCTGGATTATATGGCTTAAAAGAAATTACAAATTAGCAAAACTATTTTCAAAAAGTGGCTTTTATTTCAGTCATCCCTTCTAACACTTTGACTCCATAGTTGTACAATGGAGTATTATGGCCAGGTTATGAGAGTTTTAGTTTAATTACAAGAATATAGTAATAATGTTAGCAAAAAATATGCAACTATACAAGAAAAAGTCTTAAAATTACAACAACAAAAAAAAGTTGTTTTAATGAGAAAAAAAGGGGATCAGGATCTGTTGTGAGCAGCTCTGTCTGTGTGGTTCTGTCTCAGAAATACACAAAAATTATTAATTATTCTCATATTTTAAAAAAAGATCTCAGCCTAACCCTAATAGTTAATTCAAAGTAGAAATAAATAAAAGCTGTAAAACACACTTGTCAAACAATGGAAACCCAAGGAGAGCACTGGCGAAGAAAAATCCAGATATTCTGAAAATAAAATCTTCAAAAACCAAAAATGTGATAAATCGACTTTATCAGTTATTCTGGGCTCCACCTGTGTGAAACTGATTCCTGCTGGGATATTTCTGTCTGATAAAACAGAAACAGAAAGTTTCTGCTACTAACATCCAGACATTTGCCATCGTATCTAATGAACAAACTGCAGGTTCTGATTGGTCCAGCTTTCTTCTTCATGTGTGTGTGATGTTGATGCAGGACCAGAAGATACAGTTCAGCTCGGGGCCATGATGATTATGATGATGATGGTGGGGAACATGATGACGGGTCAGAACCGAGCGCTCTGTCCTCTAATCAGAACTCTCCTGCGCCATGACATCATGGCTCCTGCCCACTAATCTCGGCGTTAATGACAGCAGGCTAACGAGGCGTGCTGTGACGGGTCCAATAACAGGGTCCGGACACAGGATCTTTTCATCCACAACTCGTCGCTTTGAGCATCTAAACCCGCCGTCGGGGGCGGAGCCTGTGTGAGACTTACTGTTGGGGTGAAACATGTCGCAGGTGAACCTCATCTTCGGAGGGCTGAGAGGATAATCGGAGGGGAAGCTGAGGACGGCGGGGAAGACTCCGCCTTCGAAACACGTGTCCTCTGGACCCCTGAGACACAAACAGAGAAAATCACCGAGAACGTCGCGACGCTGCAGCAGGAAACAGAAGCTTTTAGTTAAATGAACCCAGTTTCGGTTTCTGATCACGACATGCTGAGTCATAATCAGGACTGAAGTTTGAATATCTGATCTCAGATCTGCCTGCCCTCCTTCCCTGAAGTTATTTCTGACTCTTTAAAGCATCAACTGATCTCTGACCAGATATTCTCTGTTTATCAGGACAGTAGTTGGGTAACAGGTCTTCACACTGCAAAAACACAAAATATTACCAAGGGTTTTGGTCTCGTTACCAAAGCAAATATCATAGTACACCTGAAATATGACAAAACTAACATAAGTGTCTTTTCTGCTAAAAAAAGATGCTTGTTTAGAGTCAATAACTCCTTAACACTGATGAAAAAGTTCTAGTCCAAATGGCAAATTATTTCAGATTCAGATATTTATTTATGTCCCAATAGGCATAAATAAAGTCACAATAAAAACAACAACACACCAACAATTCATATAAATCTAGGAGGTGTTTTACTAAATTTCACAGTTTCAACTAATGGAGGTTAAAAACACAAAACCTGTCAATCAAAAAAAATAAAAAATATAAAAAATACAGATGCTGGTAAGACTGAAAATGTGAACAAAAAATAAACCAATAAATACATAATATTTACAATTTGAAATTTCTAACTTTAAGAGACAACACACCATTAAAACTCAGTGTTTAAAAACACAATCTGTTTTCATCAACTTAACTAACAAGTTAGGTTTCTTTTACTTCAAGTGTACTAAGACATCTGCACCAAAAACGAGATCAAAAATACTTGGTAAGATTTTGTGTTTTTACAGTGCAGAGTGCTGCACCTCCTCTCTCTGAGCTGAGGAGCAGAAAAAGGAAGACAGAGGACTGAGGTATAATGACAGGTATGCTGTGTCAGTGATGTCACTGCAGACTGAGCTGGTATGTGGACTTGGACTTTAAATGAGCAGCGGGGTAAATTGAAGGGCAGACTGAAGCTGCTGTCACGCCAGCATGGAGCATTAACGTCTAATGATGGTGCTTTCAATGACGGCGTCTCCTGTCAGCGATCCATCAGGCTGCGGAGGATTTATTTTAACGAAGGGTCGTCACTGTAAAAACACAAGATCTTACCTGGTATCTTTGTCCGGTTTTTATTGCAAATATCTTAGTACACTGGAAATAAGACAAAACTAACCTACAAGTAACTTTTCAGCAAGATATCTGAGCTTTTTTTTTAAGTCAATAATGATTGAATATTGATAAAAATGTACTGCTGGTAGACACCTTCACTTATAAAAAGGCATTTTCCCTGCTATAAGTGAAATAATCGGCCATTTCCATGAATATTAAGGAATTATTACCTCTTAACAAGCTCCTATTTTGTATGTTAGTACACTGGAAATAAGACAAACCTAAGATATTTGCACTAAAAAATAGGCAAAAATATTTGGTAAGATTTTATGTTTTTGCAGTGAGTTACAGATGAAAATGTGAGGAAAATATCTGATTTAGAGAACTAGCCTGGTCTTAAAGGGACAGTTCAGTTTTTTTTCAGTTGGGTTCTACTGAGAGTAAATATTTTTACCTCCATTAGATATTCTGGCTTGCAAAAGTATTCACCTCCTTTGCACTTTTCCACATTCTGTCAAGTTAAAATCACAGCCTTCCATTTATTTTATTGAGATTTTTTTTATTTTAATCTATTTTCAAAATTAGCCTCACCTCAGTGACATTGAACAGAAAGCATCCTTTAAATGCTCCTGCTGCTTGTTAACTGGATTTAGGTCTGGACTTTGACTAGGCCATTCTAACACATGAGGTTTGATCCAAACCTGGGGTCTAAAACCTTCATAACCTAAAAAGTAATTTTTACTCGTAGGCCAGCCAAATAAAACTTGTTTATAGCTGCAAATGTCGCATAACTTTTTGAAAAAGGACACATTATAATTTACATAGGAGATATATGTTGACATTTTTAAAGAACTACCATTTTATTTCTGTTTTTAGAATTAAAAATAGAAAATTTAGCAAGAGAGAATGGATCTCTTTCTTCTGTGGGATGGAAGATGATGTAAGACATGAAGAAAACACAGATTACCATCTCATGGCAAGAAAATCCCTTTATTTCACAATCAAGCACCGCTTTGTGTTGATTTATCCGATAAAATCCAAATGTAAACACGTCTGACTCAACTTAGAGCTGCTGTCTGAACCAGCAGTGACACCTGCTGGTCAGAGTGACACATTGCACCTGGAAACACGTGAAGAGTTTGACAGGTTGGATAAAATCGGTTTGGGTTCTATGAGCATCGAGTATTAAATTATTCTCAGTGAGAATCAAACGAACAGAAATGAAGAGGGGCAGTGCATCATGTTGGTTTCCATGGATTCACCTGTCATATATGAGTAAAAAGGCTTCAGCCTGTACTCACATGATGAGCGCCTCCCATTCAAAGAAGTTCTCCTCATTGGCCGGACCTGGACAGCACACAGAGGGACAAAACAATCATTGTCTCATCCTGATGTTCTGTTCTGACGCAACACTAACAGAACCTGTTCGGTTCTGGGTCAACGGTCGGATCAGGAGGGCTTAAACTGAGCTTTTCACAGCTCAGGTGTTCAGATGTAAAGGCGGAATCTCACCTGCGACGATGCCTTCAGGTGGGTTCAGGGTCAGCTCTGAAAAACAAGCATTACTAATGAATCCAAGAATTTCACAGCGGAAAACCAGAGACAACTGGTACCTGTTTGGAAACACTGGTGCTTTTCTAAATAAAATCATCATTATTTTAAGCTAAGTTAGTGAAAGTCCAACATATCTTATGTTTCTGAAACACGATGTAACACAACATGCGCACACTCACAATAAACTGATAAAAACGAAACATAATCCCAACCTTTTTAGGACGTTTTTTTGGAGACCACATTGATCTCGGGCAGCAGATCAATGCTGTTCTGAACCAGAACTAGTCAACACCATTAATGTGATTAAAATACTTTTTTTTTTTTTAAATGTAATGTTTTCACCCAAAATTAGGAAATAAATGTGGAAATAAGTGTAAGATTAATCTTATTTTACAGTATCTTTACCAGTTTAGCAGATTTTTTTTTGTTTTTTTTTTATCCGTCCTTCACTGCTATATTTTAAATGGTTTGCATTGTAATTAATACACTTTCTTACTTTATTATCGACTATAAACTTCATTTTGGCCAAAAAAAAACAAAAAAAATCAATAGAATCCTAAACATTTTCAGTAAAAACGCCATGGTGGCAAATTTATTAAGAAAGAAAATTTTAATAAATAAAAAAACGGATGTTAATAACCCAGACTGCGACCAGCTGCCAGTCAGACTTTAACAGTTCTTGTGTTAATCCTTCAAGCTGAGACCATCAGATCCAAGCTTGATTCTGAAAGCCAAACATGCAGATCATCGGAGAGATAACAGCTTCTTTTTTTAGTTGCTGGCTAGATTTATAGTTTCTAATGTTTGTAGCACCTCTAATCTTATCTCACAGTTTTGAGTCTCGGTTACATAAACAGTCAGGGAAGAAGGTTCTGGATGAAGCTGAACAGTCGCACCGACAGATTATAATAAAATCGCTAAATGTGCAATTCTAGAGACATTTAAGTTAAAACAAACTGATGCCGAATCAATCATAATTGTCGGTTTCAATCGAATCCTTAAAGATTTTTTGTCTAACTGTGACGAAATTAAACCCTGGAGCAGAAAAGCTGTTAAACTTGTGGAATCTGTACCGGAGTTTGGTTCAGCAGAACTTCCCCCTAGCTTTTCCTCACCAGCTGGAGCTTCAGTTACTCACGTTTGTATTCAGCCATGAGCCTCTTCAACGCGGTGCCGGCCATCTTGTTTACCGGACACAAAGCGTAAACAAAAGCAACTAAACAAAAACAAACAGCTCCGAGCCACACCGCTAACACCAGGATCAGGACTTTTCCGTTCGCTGGATGAGCAGGCAGCGCCCTCTGCTGGTGCGGAACCACAATGGAGTTCAGCGTAAAAAGTGGATTACCGCCACCTACTGGCCCGGAGGGTCAACAGGAAATTAGAAAAAGCTACTTTTAAGTTTCTCAAACTTGTATTAAAGTTTAAAGTTTCTCAAACTTAAAACAAGTTTCTTAAACTACGGTTCATGGTCTCTTGTACTGGGTTTGCAGCAGAAATTCCTAGAAATAAAATAGACATTTCATATTACATTTTCAAACTACCTCAAGATTTGATTCCAACCAGACAATTAAAAAGGTGCACCAGTAACAGTAATTCTTTTTTGTTTCAATTTGTTTTTACATGGATTTTTTATTTTACAAACCAGGAAGGCTCAAGATGAAGAAATAGGGCCTATAAGCAAAACTATTATGGAGATTGAATTCCATTTTCTTTTCTCCTTAAATATCAAAAGAAAATGCTTTTATTTAGTCAGTTTTCCTGCAGCACCCACCTGATGTATCCGGTGATGGCGCTCATATTCAGGCCGTACACTACTGGGTTGAACACGGCCTGAACCAGAACGACCAGCACCAAAATGAACACGGAAGCTGCCGGCTGGTTTCTCTTCTAGATTGCTCTATAAGCAAAATATTTCATCCAGCTTTTTACATTTCATTTAAAGAAAAAAGAAAAAAAAGAATAGGGAAAACGTTCCATTATGTTATTGTTGATCGGCCACCGATCATAATCTGCCGATTTCCGTGAAAAAGTGCACGATCGGTGATCGCCGATCACGGTCTCTTGTTACCGATCACATTTATCT
>CAEGAE010064129.1:0-46010 GCA_903067095.1 Girardinus metallicus | reverse complement strand
TATATATATATATATATATATCAACTGGTTGGTGAATGTAGGTCACACTTAGCAGCATAGTTAGATTGTAGTGACATGTAGATTTGCTACATTATCTTGAAAATTATAAGAAAGTGTGAATTCAGTTTATTGATATTTTCAAAACGAAGTAAGCATGTAAACCAGAAAATAAAGTAAAAGTAAAAAGTGAACGAATCTTAAGACAAATAAATTTTCCAATAAAGCAGAGCACTTTTAATATTTACTCTACACAAAACCTAGATTTTGTCATAGTTTCAGTTCCAGCTGCTGTCTTTACTTATTAAAAGTCATGAAGGTGAAAGGTCTTATAAGAAAACTCATACATCCTCTCCCTACCAAAACTCTCTAGCTCCATCAAGATACCAAGGTATTTCAAATGATCGTAAAACATGTCAAATCTGGCTACGCTTATAAGAGTGTGTAAAAGTTTGAACCATTTACACTGTTCAGTCAGCATTTCCATGTAACCCTGAGGCATTTTCTGCTTGTTCAATTTCACTTTCACTTAAAACATAGTTTTTCAATATAAACTTTTGGGCAAGATTTATTCCAGGTCCACAGTTCATCCATAGTGGACAGCTTGTTATATTCTTACAGTAAATAGTTGTGTTTTTGGTGTCAAAAAGAAGAAACTGAAAAAGCAAGAAGAGAGTTTGGAATTAAAATCGTGAAAATTAAAGGGAAGAAGCTTCACTTTGGTGTTGCTGCGCAGACTGTGAAGCTATTTAACCTCTGGTCTGATGGTTTAGGGTGAAGAGTTCATGTATAGAGAGGGTGGGGTGACACACTGTTCTACACCTGCTGGCAAAAAAAAAAAAAGATGCTCTCAGAGGAAGGGAGTCGCCTGTTTGTAGTTTTCTGAGCAGATTTGACATGTTGCTGTCTTCCTGTCAGCTGCAGAGACAGACTTCTCACCAAACAGCAGCAGAGGAGAGTCTCACCCAAAACTCCACCTCAGTCTCTTTCAGTCTCCACTCTATTGATGCAGAAACAATTTGCTCTGGTTCACGTGTCCTGCTTTGATGCAGATCTACTCCTGCTAAAGACCAACATGAAGTTCTGGAATGGAAGGAAAGTAAAAAGGCAAATCAAAAGAATATAAATGAAGGCAAAACATTCTTTAAGACACCAGATAAGAAGTTCAGAATCTTTATATTTAAGTACTTGCATTTACTTAGATCACTAATCTACATCAACATACTAGGTCCATTAGCCATAAAGTTGCGAAAATTGAAATTACAAGATAAACAAAATGGAAAAGGGCCAATTTTGAAGAAACTCACATTTTTTGCGCTGCACCTCATCCCAGGTTTTGCGCTGGGATGAGCTGGTTTTTCAGTCATATGGTAACATCCTACTGACAAAAATGACGAAGAGGCAGAAGGAGGATGATATTTTATATTTGCGTTTTTTTCAGACAATGTGCAGCTGGCTCCACCAGAGCTCTCACAGTTAATAAAAAGTTGTGTCCATCCATCCATCCATTTTCTGTTCACCCTTTGTCCCTTAATGGGGTCGGGAGGGTTGCTGGTGCCTATCTCCAGCTACGTTCCGGGTGAGAGGCGGGGTCACCCTGGACTAAAAAGTTGTGTGTCATTTGAATATGTTAAATAGACCTGTCACAATAATCAATTAATTGCATGATAAAGTAAAACAAATTCAATAATTCCCATTGTCATTTATCTCTTTTTTTCTCTTTCAAACAGAAACTGGGTGATAAAAGTCTTTAGTTTGGTCTCTGTGTGACAGAATCAGAAGGTTTTTTAGCAGAATTTAGCATAAATCTCATACTAAATGTGTCTTGTCTGTAATTAATGACAAAACTGTCGAGTGACTGTCAGCTCGCAGTCTGTAAATGAATCCAGCCAGTCAATGATGGTAGATCTGTGAGGTCAATTCTTCACGCTTGTTGGTGGATTAAAGACTGTTAAGAATTTTTAGCTGTAAGAGTTTCTTGATTTTATTTAGGGATTCTTCCTTACTGTGTTTTGGGATTGCACACACAGACACATACAACGCCGCCTTAAAGAGATACAGTGATTGTACACTTAATTATCCTTCACTAAAAAAGACAGCATAATCGTAAGATCCAGTTGTGCATCCTGACCAACACTCACAGAGTCAAACTGGACAAGGTTTGTTAGTTTCATTTTAGTGGACGGGTCCTGAGTTTCTTGAAGGATACTACAATAAACTGAAACATCCAGTATCACTTATTTTTACATTACAAATTAAGACCGGTAGAACATTGTGAATAAACATATACAAACAACCCAGAAAGGGAGCAATTTGCATGATGCTTCCAAACTCATAAATCCATACACGCTGAAAAAGGCTTAACTCCTTTCAGCATTTTGAGCCTCCTTATATTCTTTTTTTTTTTTTTTTTTTTTTTTTTTTTTAGTTGTGGATTAGTGTAAAGCTTAAGTTAAACCTAGAGTGCCAGCATTGGTTAGTTTTGGCTTGCAGTAATTTTCATGCCCTGCCCGCAGATCCTCAAGGGAGAGTCTGAAACCCTGAGATATCACGAACGGCAAGCATGTGATCCTGGGAAGTGTGCAGCCGAGGCCAGCATGCAGTCAGTGAGATGAAAAGCACACCCTGGAAACAAAGGAGGGCTGTTGATGTCCTCACTTTGCTCCCAAATGCTCTTAAACCAGGTATTTTCAGTGGTTCATTTAGTTCTTGGTTCGCTGAGGAAGCCAGTCAGTTGTACTCCTAAAATTAGGCAGTATATTTGCAGCCTGATCCAGATGGATTTAGAAACTGATTTGCTAAAGAAAACCTAAAGGGGAAACATTCTGCATTCCTTATGTTTGTATTTTACACAGTTGCAACTTTCCTGGAAAGCGATGCCATTCTTATTCTTCTGCTTTGCTCACGGTTATCAAACAAATCTGGGACACGACGTCTAGGTGTTAAAAGCACACACAAATCTGTCTGATGCTGTCCAAATCCTGTGGGAAATCATCTCTCTAAAGCCGGAGACAGGCTCAAAACAAAACCGAGGTGAAGTGAAGTCTTCTACAGTGACAAACACACACACACACACACACCCTCTGGTGTGTCACGTTTGCGTCTGAAACTCTAACCAAGCTAACATCGTAGCTCCTTAAATCGAACTAGCAGGGAACACTGGTGTATCTGGCAAACGTATAAAGTGATAACATAACTGGTAGCAACATCTGGGCAGATGCTGATTCAGTCAAAAAAAGAAACAAACATGAACAAAATGGAATTCGCAGAGAAAATAGGATTACTTGCACCCATCCTCTGGAGAAAAACATCTTATTTCTCTCACTCTTGTGTACGTTTCTTCTCTCACCTGGTGCAGTGAAAGTTTGATGAAAATCAGAAGTTGTGTTCAATGAGAAACTGTAGTTTTGTTTACTTGTAAACCAGTTTTGCCACAATCAGATTCTTCCGTAAAATGTTCTACTTTCTGCCAGCAGCAACCAGAATGAGACCAGTTTTAGGAATTAGACTTGGTGCAATAACAAATGTTTGGAGGAAAAACAAAGCGGAGGAAATGTTTTATCAAAAACATTCAAAAGCATCTTACTTTTTAGGGTTACTAAAAACTTGAGGATAGAACATAATTTGATAGATTTTCCAATAAACACCAAATAAAATTGGAGAACATTGGATCAGACTGAAAGTGATTCGGGGGTCAGTTTGTGTGAGCAGTAAGTCGGGCCTGCTGCGCTGTGTTTGCAGCCAGAGCCTCGTTTCTCATTTGTATTCATTGCTTTGGATTGTCTGTTCCCGCGCCCTCAGACCCTCCCCGGGTGTGAATGTAATCAGCTTTGCACAAACGGCCATCAGACAGTCAGACACAGAGAGGAAAACAGACAAGCTCAGCAGTGGATTGTCAGCACTGGACCGGACCACAAGCTGAGGCCCGAGGTTTTGAAACACAGGGATCGCTTGAAAGGCTCCAAATGTTGAAAAAGGACCAAATATGGATATCAGGGTTAGCATTTAATGAGGAAGAAAAGAGTAAAAATGGATGTTGCTGCCATCCGTTCGACTGTTCATCCATGTGCTCATTAATCTGTTCATCCATCATTTGTTCATCCATCCATCCATTTGTTCATCCATCCATCCATCCATCCATCCATTTGTACCATCCATCCATCCATCCGTCCATCTGTCCATTCATCCATCCATCCATCCATACATCCATCCGTCCATCTGTCCATCCGTCCATCCATCCATCCATCCATCCATCCATAGGTTTGGCTCATTATGGAGCCAGAGGAATCTATCCAATGGGATTATAGGAGGGTTTTGTTGTGGAGCTTTAGCAAACTGAAGGTCAAACTGAAGGTCATCTTGAGAGGGCAAAGAGCTAAAAGCACGAGCCAAATGATGTGGAATCTCTAAATAATTAAAGCTCCATCCAACCAATAGTCTGAATGAAAGACAGCACAGCACATCGTCTTTTCATCAAGACTCTTTAATCATGGAACTGATTCACAAGCCAAACAAAACTCCACACGTTATATATTTACAGAAATGTCACAATAACATATTTTTGCATTGAAATATTTATAGTGCAAGTTCACGTCCGACCCTGCCTGAATCTGAAAGAACTCACGTCTGCATCAGTGTTTACTCGTTCACATCCGACAACTTTTACAGGCAAAACTGGCAGGGAAGAAAATCTGTGAGAAGCATCAGGCGATCAGAGGAATTTAGTCAAGATATTCATCTGGTATCTCTTATCTGATCAACAGCCGCTTTTTAGCGGGCCGCTTCGGTGAAGTGGCCAATAATTTATCAAAAGCCTCGGAAGCCGGAGTCTCATCGCTTCGACGACTCAGAGACTTAGAATAAAAACGATCTCTGTGTAAATCCAGAGCCGTTCAGCAAACGATAACAAACAGATGTTCACAGTCATTACAACCTGCAGCTGGAGGGAGTCATGTAACATTTGAGCAAGAGGAAAAGCCACCGGGGGAGCAGTGAGCAGTCATCTGGAAGGGCTGGGGAAGATTATTTTCCCATTACACGCCGAGCTGAACACACACAGACCAACTGTGTGAATCTAGAGACACTGAGAACACATTTGGGTTTTTTTTCCCCCTGTGTTTTATGTGTAAAAGATCAGATGAAATGTGCATTGAAACACTGTGCATGGATCTGAATGAAACACGTTAAATAAAGCCTAAGTAATGACATCGTTAGAAGCAGTTTATCTCCACTGGACGACCAGGAAGTGTTGCTCCATCCGAGCTCTGAGGTGCAGCTCCTTTAAGACGGACGCTTCGCTGCGTTGTGTCCAGCGTAACACTGTTGACTCCTGACAGGAAATAAGTACCTCTGGATTGAGGAAAAATAGTCAAGAAAGAGTTGAAATATGAAAGATGGAAGCGAAGCACCGGTCTGCGATGTGTCATCCTCTAACCTGTAATGGAGAAACAAAAGGAGCAAGAGTCAGACCTGGACTGAAAGGTTAAAAACAGACAATTGAACTAAGCAACAAAAACACCAGCATCCATAAAAAATTCCTGGTAATTCACATTGAAGGTCATTTGGTCACAGAATATCTGGGAATGGTTAAAGTATGAATCATGGTAATTTTGAGTATCTGGTGAAATTCTTGAATTTTTGACAAGTACAGCTTTCCTCTGACTGCAAATCATTCCCACGCATCAGTTTGATGGAATTTTAGGAATAATTATGATTGAATTTTGGGATATAGTTAGATGAACAACTTTCTCTTGAGTGGAGAAACAGGAAGCTCAGTCCGTGGCAGTGGTAGCTGGTAATGGTGCTTCCGGTGGTAGCTACCGGAAGCTGACACAGCTTAGTCGTGTCAGAGTGTGAAAACTGCCATTTACTTCATCAAGTGAAAGCCAGTGAAAAGTCTTAATAACCAATGACATTATTATTTCAAAAATAATGACTTACAAACAGGCAATATTACGAACATGTTCTCCAAAACACAGAGTCTGCAATCCGCAAAACAGCAGCTCCTGCACCCCTATTGTCAGATGCCGGAAGTTGCCACTACTAAGCTGTGACAGCTTCCAGTTGTTGGAGGAAATGAATGAGGAGCAAAAACATTGAAGCATTGCGCTATCAAGCTGTAATAATAAAATCTGTGACCTCTTTATTTATTGCTTTAGTTTTGCAGTGAACAAATTCTTTGTTTTCTTCCTGCTCAACACATTTTTGCTTCAGTTGGCTGTTCCCATCGAGTGGAGGGAACAAGTTGAAACTCGACCAGTTTGACTCTGAAATACTCAAACAGAGATGTTTACCTCGGGTTTTTAGGATTGCCTGTTTATAAGGTTAGTTTTGGACTGAAGTGTTTCTTATTTTGAAGAAAATTCTATTGTTTAATTTGCTTCACGGGGGAAAAAAGCACCTTAAAAGCAGGTTCAGCCGCAGTTGAGTTGCTTTTTTTTTTGCTCCCTAATGTGAAGCTCCGTTTTTGCATTTGCGCTGTATATTAGGGTCATTGTAGATAGAAAAAGAAGAGGAGTAAATTTCCACCAAAAATCTCAGAAATGTTTTAGATTAATCTCAGAATTTAAAAAAAAAAAATAAGGTAATTTCCAAGCTTAAAAAGTTGAAAATTTGCTAGAAAAAAAGTCTCAAATTTTCTAGAAAAAAAAAACAACTTTCAAAACTCAATTTCAAAAGTCAAACAATGTTCTCAGAAAATTCATTTTTTTCCAGAATATTTCTGAGATTAATCTAAAAGTTTGACTTACTCCTTTTTTTTCCCTATCTACACTGGCCCTAACACGCAGTCGTAGTTTTGCTTGAGTGAGACAGGAATTTCCCAGGTTTGAAAAACAGAGCACAGCTGCTGCAGAGGATGGCATCGCATTGTGCAACAGCGGCAACAGAGGCAACAACATCATGTATACTTCTGTTTTGAGATTCATTACATAACCCCGTGTGTGTACAAAGAGACGGCTAACCTTTAGTCGGCTTTGGGAATAAAAGCCTGGGAAAAAAAACAGCCTGTAAACGAGGTTGGTCAACAGTCAGCCGAGTGGACCTTGACCTCACTTCCCAGCGCTTCCAGTAAAGCAGCACCGTTCCAGGGTTAGGTTGCACCACACTTCCAAGTGTGCATGCCTGTCGTAATCGCTAGCAGATGTCAGGAGGGTTTGTGCTCCCAGACACACGAGATGACGAAAGTGTCCACAGTTCACCGGTCACAGCTAGGCCCAAAGCAGCTGGTGTATCACAACAAACACATCACAGTGACGGTGTGGGTTTATCGTGCTAGAACCTGCATGTTATTAAATCGCTGGGACACGGGGAGTGCTGCTAATAGTCGATATTTAGGGCGTCTGGGGCTGCAGCTTGTCGCTTCATTGATCTTTTTTCACTCTGAGGCTGTTCTAAATGAACCGCTTTTCCATAAGGACTAAAGGAATTTGAAAATGTCCACAAATGCATTTTTATAATATCTATCCATATTTTCTTTTATTTGGATTAGTAAATCCAAATAAAAGATAAAAATACATTGGAAGTCTCAACGCGTTGCCCATTCCTTCAGCTCTGTCCTCCAAGACGTCTTTTTTTTGTCTTTCAATGATTAACAGTTTCTCAGGCTTTTAGGGTATTTTAGTGTTTTTCTGTTCAGTTTTACTGCTTTTTAAAAATCATTTTCAGAAAAATATTTCTCCTTTTACTATTTGTTAAGCTTTCTACTGCCGCCATTCAGAGATAAACTAAATTTAGACTTTTAGGGATTCTCTTTTTGATTGGATGGACTGATTTTTACTCATTCTTACCAGTTTCTTCAGTTAAAGCTGCAGTAAGCAATTTTTATAAAAATGATTGCTTTTTTTTTTTTTTTTACATATTTGTTACAACTGTTGCAATGTTGTAACATGAAAGAGGCAATCTGTGAAAACACACATGGAGTTCCTGTGTCTCCTCCTTGTGGACCTTTTCTCACATTACACCCACATGCAGATGCGCTGAAGCTCGAAGCCCCGCCCCACAGAGAAAACCCCGCCCACTCGCATAAGAATATGAAATAAAAAAAGACTGAAATAAAAACGGAATTGCAGAAATAAAACTCTATGAAGTATGTAAAGTAGATTAACAAAAGTGTTGCAAAATAAAACAACATTATGAAATAAGTACATAAATAAATAAATTCTGAGATAAACAAATAAAATAAGTAAAACTGATTGACAGAATATGCTCCTGTTAAAAAATATTTTTAATATTTATTTATTTGTATTTCATAAATGTTTTTGCTTATATCTTTAATTTAGTGATCGAAACCAAGTAATTGTTTGTCATTTGCCTGCAACTTAATCACTTTATCACAGATTGACAAAGATATATAAACATTTATTTATAAAGAACTAAATGTTTAACTGCATTTCCAAGTTTTTTTGTTTTGTTTTACATGATCGCAGTTTGCAGGTGAAGCTGATTGTGGCAGATACCTCAGAAAGCTGTGGTCAGTTTTTACAGAGCAACACTGACCTCTGCTGGACAAACTATTTCATCACACAGAGCTGCCAAAGAGAAGTCAAGGTAATTACAACGTACTAAAAATAAAACTAAAATATTTCCCACCATAAACATTTCCTTCATAAAGTCCAGGTTTACATGGAGAAATAGTTAGATGAGTAAATGTGGTGATTTATTTTTCAGAGGAAACTCTTACAACTATAACCTCTCGTTTCTTTATGATTCCTGTTACTGTAACAAAAATAGATGAAACCTACTGTCTTTCTTCATCCACTGGTCCAGTTCATCCATTTCCAGCTCCAGCACAGATGGCACGTCTTCTTCGAACATTGGCCTGGCACAGACAGACACACACACACACGCAGATTGCCTTCAGAAAACCTCGGGGGATTGCGAGAAAGATTTCAGACGTTTATCCTGACCACAAGTTTTGAGTTGCACACCAACTAGGTTGCATTAACAGGAAATTACAGCAGCAGGGTAACGTTTTTGCAGAACCGTGGACAGAAAAGATCTTTTTGCCTGATAGCCGACAGCATTTCACATTGGCAGACGGTTCAACTTACATGGGAACCTTCTCTGAGCTTGGTCCGTCTAAGTGTGGGTCTTCTTTTGTAAGCTCTGGAAGAGAGGCCAAAAAGTTAAGGTCACTTTTAGCAGAACAAAAAAAAAACAAATAGAAAAAACAGAATTACTGACACAAATCTAGAAAAATTACACTTGTTTTGATTGATACTGTTGTGCAGTTTGATCATAATCTCTGGTTTGACTTTGGGCTAAACTAAAGGACTAAAATGAGCAAGTATGGAAGTCCTACACAAGGTTAATATAGTTAACTAAAACTTATAAAATAATGACAACTGAAACTGAGAAAATAATTTGTTAACTGAAATAAAAACCAGTGATTGCTGGGGAAAGGCTAACTGGGACTATATGGTGCGTTCGTAAAACTAGCTAAAACATACTGAAATTCTAGATGCAATATCCTTCGTTTTTCTGTTAATTTCAAGTCAATTCGAAATACTAATAAGTAGATTAATTAATTTTTCACCCCTACAACAGCAGTCAACTGTCGTCAAGTTATGGAACTCCATGGCGGCTCTTATGGTCTATAAAATGGCTACTGCAAAAGTTGGGAGAAATCACCACTCAGTTGGTTGTTTAACAATAATTGAATTAATTTTTTAAAAATGAATTCAATTCTTTTTTAATTGAATTGAGTATTCATTACCCAGTTGATAATTATGTAATCACAACACAATATTTTGACCTTTTTGAATTATTTTTGAATTACAAATGAACCAAAGTGTGAAAAAACTATTTAACTAGTAATAGCTAATATGAACTAGCAAACACACTCTAAAAACTAATGAAAACTAAAACGTACACATAACAAAGTAAAACTAAGCTACAATAAACAACCAAAAACTATCATAACCCTGGTCCTACATGAGCATGGCTTTTTATTTTCAATAGATATTTCTTTATACAATAACTATAGGTTGCATAAATCTGACCTTTGTGGAAGAGTGGTAGGAAGGTACAGAAGAAGCTGCTCTCGTCAAATATAGTTCAGGAAGCTAACAATGCATGGAGGTGGCTGAACAAACCATCCAGTGAAACACGGCAGTGGCTGCATTATGCTGAGGTGCATTTCTTCATTTGAGATTGAAAAGCTAGTTAGAGTCAACTGACTAACTAAGACGCTAAAACCAGGACAGTCCTCTAATGGAATCTGTTAGCAGCTAAATGTTGGGCGTAGAACATCAGTCCTGAACATCCAACCAGAGCAGCAGCAAAGGGTTCAGATCACAACATTCATGTTCAAATCTCATGGACCAAAGTCTAATGAAGAATTTTAACATTTGAAATGCACAGTCATAGCTGAAGGGAGCGGTGGCTCTCCCTACATTACAGGGTTAAATACATATGCACACCACACTTTTCAGATTTTTATTTGTAAAAAAAAAAAAAAAAAAAGAAAAGGATATAGACATATATCCTGTCAACCCTGGTTACTGCTCAAAATGCAGATGTTGATCTAAAGGCCTAAAAAACACCCAGTTTCCTTAGTAGTGACTCAGTTTGGACGTTCAATGTTAAAGTTTACAACATGACTAATAGAAGAAAAAGGAACAAGTCCAGTTTGTTTGACAGAGTTCCTGTAAAATAGGACATGACAGCAGAACGTTTGCAAAATGGCCACTGAATGAAGCAGATTTTAGTAAATATTATTTATGTTTGGTGAAGTCCAAACAGACGACATCAGTGTAAACACGTCTTATTATAACCAGAGTTATTATAGTGTTGGGTTTTTTTTTATCTAGTTTTATTTAGTTGTGACTTTTTGTTTGTCTAATTCAGTTTGTTTTAATTAGTTTTTAGCGTTTTTGATCTTTATTAGTTGGATATTGTTTAGTTTTAGTTTAGCTTTTAGTGTTTAAAGTAGTAGTTTTAGTTTTTTCATAGTTAATTTTCAGGTGCAGAATTTAAAAAGGTCAAAGTATTGTGTTGTGATTGTGTTAACAACGACTGGACAATGAATACATAACAGAAGAAACCATTAAAAAAAAAAAAAAGTTTTTAATCATTGTTGAACAACCAACTGACTTTGGTGTTTTCTCCCAACTTTTCCGGTCGCCATTTTTTGCAGTCTAGTGTCGGCACCACCAGGATGATTATGGGATACCATAATTTACAGATAACTGACGTGTTGGGGGTAAAAGTACAATTTCACATCAGATGGAAAGGCTAATTAATAAATTGATAAACACAAAAACTAAGGATATTACATCTATAATTTTAGTGTATTTTGATTTGTTTTATAAACACATGATATTGTTTCAGTTAGTTATGTTTTCTCCTTCATTAATTACCATTTTTATATTTTACATTAACGAAAATGTTTCCTCAATTTCAGTTTTCTTTATTTTGAATTTTAGTTAATGACGACAATCTTATTACCAGCTCCAAAGCACGGTGGTGGAGCTGTGATGATTTGGGCTTGTTTGACAGCCAGACTGCTGGGGAAAATTTTTCTATTGTTATTATTGCTACAAACTATTTTGTAATAATAATAATAATCCATTTAACTTATAAAGCCCTTTATATCTTCAATTGAAATCTCAAGGTATTCTGGACTGGCAGCTGAAACTTGCTTCAGTGGCCTAATTAAATCCCAGCTCTCAAACAGACTGAAAAGTGTTAGTGCAAACTTAAGAGCTGTAGAAAAAAAATAAATAACAAATAAAGTCAGATAGAAAAACTGCAGTCGTTGCTGTAGGATGATCTAAGCTGTTGGACCACCAGCTTCTTTTACTATTTGATTTTGCTGTTTACTAACGACAGCGTGGAATCTGTTAGGTCTGAATGATCTTTGAACCTGAGACCATTTTAGATATGCCCTCAAGTAGAAAACTTTCAGAAAGGGAGAGGATATTTTGACAGCTTCATCAGTTTTGCAGCAGCAGTTTAAATCTGCCGCCATATGAATGTCTATGAGGCTGGCATGGATAAAAGATGGAAACCTACACTGATACAAAGTTGGTTGCAAACACATGTACATACTGTTTCTTTTATCCTTTTTTTCCCTCTAAGTATATATGCTCATAGTTATCGTCTGAATGCTTGAAACTGAAGTTAAATTCCTCTTTTCTGCACACAATGTTGGTAAATAAACTCAGATTCTGATGTTTTAAATGTTTTGAGAATTCAAAAACATGAACATTCATTTGGACCCTGGACAGAAAAGACAAAATGTTTGGTCTCTTTATTCTGGTTCCCCATCGCAGCAGACTTACCTTGGTTCCCCGCTTTTTTACTGCGCTTGCACCAGACGACAACGCCGATGATAATGATGGCACCAATGATTATGCCCGCCACAACCGCACCAAACAGGATGGATTGGTTAAGAGCTTCATCGCCGTTATTTCCTGATTGATCAGTCATAAGCACATTTTCTGGTGAAGGATCTGCAGAAATGTGACAGAGAAAAGACTGTAGGCCCAGATTTGATCAAGAAGTTTGAGGCATGTTAGCACTTTGACTTTGAGGTTAGTTTTATGCATCCATCTACCAAGAACCACAGACATAATCCATACGATGCAAAACAAATAGCTCGACTTACCAGGTTCACCTGAACCAGATCCTTCAGGAACTTCAGCAGTAAATAAATAAAAAAAATAAAAAAATAATTAAATAAAAAGAAATTGGAACCACAAAGAATCATCTAATAAAACAGAGAAGGACCTGTGGATTACCTTCTGGTTCTGCTGTGTTTGTGGGGATGTCACTATTCCCTGAAACAGGCAGAATCAACAGAAATGTGTTTTTATCAGTTATCACACTGTGAAACACTGACAAAGCCTCAGTTTCAACTTGAGACCTGCCAAAATGGAGATGGTGAAGAAACATGAGATTAAAGGCCCAGTTAACCCTTGGCAGTGTTTGTGCACCGTGGAAAATGTGGCCCAGAAACATCCACTGACTAGGAAAACAGAGTGCAGATGGAAGACTTGAAATGACTTCCTTCACTTAAAAAGCTGACAGGTTGTATTGGGTTCTCTGTTTGTTCTGATTAGTTTAATTTTCCTTTCATAAAACTAAAAGGATGAAATATGAACATTAAAAAATAAACAATAACCTCCAATTATTAGGGGACCACACGGATTTGGGTTTGTTATATATTCTATTTAAAAGATGCATTATTTTAATCATAGTCTGAACATCACTGAGATTAACAGATTAAATTAATGTGTTGTTTTCCAACATGACGCTTCGTGATTCTTATCACCACTAGAAAGGATTCCTGCCCAAATTAACCGAATTTGGGACCATTTTTATTTGTTTTGCATACTTTTTGTTGTTGTTATTTATCAAAACTTTTATCAAAGATACAACATGACGAGGCAGCTCAGCTCAGTGTTTTTCTACATATAGAAATGTCCGTTTTTATAGAATCGTTTACACAACTGGAGGGATAACTTGTTCTCCCTGTTCTGTAGAGCAGGTCTGCCCTGACACTGCTCGGCAACCAGACCCACCGTGCCGTTCAAACCAATGCATAAACACACACACACACCCCCACACACCAACACACACACACGAGAAAAGTTAAACTACCACAAAATAAAGAAGGAAGTAGTGCTCCCACCCACTAAATCTGAAGCTGTCTGGACGACTGGTATGAAGTGGAATATCTTGAAAATATATTTTTATATATAATTTTGCAAGTTTCTTTATTGAAGCACCTTAAGAATGCATTTATCCTAAATCTGAGTGATCAAAACAAACTGATCCTCCAGTTCTCTCTTTGTCTATTTCTGTCAATAAATCACAAAATAAACTGAAATATTTAATAGGATCAGACTGAATTTAGCAACATAAAATATATTCTCCTATAACTGTAAGGCTCAGTTTTAGTCTTACCAGAGAAATGTTAAATACTTTCCAATCTGTATTGTACAAATATGTTGGATCTCTTAGCCAATTTTAAATAACGTGGTTTGAGACAGTAAATCGGGGAAAATGTTAAATCTTTCCAAAGTCCAATATTCCCAGCACTGCAAGCTTTACTTAACAAATTTTTCTGTAACATAAGATTGTTACTTATTTGAAACAATCTGAGAAACAATGCACACAGTTAAACAGTGAGACTAACAGCAAAATCTGTCTGCATACATTCAATCAGCATTATTGCTTGGATGCTATTCTTTTGTCTTACCTGGAATAGTTGGAGGAGTTGGAGTAGTAACCTGACTACTGGTTGAACTGTTATGGTTTTCTGTTTGACTTGGTGTCTCTTCTTGACAAAATGCTGCAATGAAACATCTCACGTTACTTCAAGCACACTAACATGAATACAAAAACACACTAACTCTTTTTAGTAACACTAGGAAGCATCCTACAAATTTTTATGACACACTAATCGAAGAAATCTGATTCATGGAATTGTCCTAATTTATTCTTCTCATAACAGAAAATTTTCTGGAAATACTGGAAATACTGTAACTCGGAAAGTAACAATCTAAACTATGGTGTCCCAGATTTAAGGTCCCTCACTTTTTAAAATCTTTATGTGTTACAGTTTGTTGTAGAAATACCCCGATTTGATATGGGTCCCAATATTGAAAAAAATTTCCAGGCTGGGTATCAGTGCCAGGTCCATAAGGACAAAGCTGTTCAGTCTAATTCTATCCTTTGTGCTCTGAGCGACGTCAGAGCTCTGCTTTCTGTATCGGATCGGTATCGGCGGATACTAAACCTCGGACATGATATTGGTACAGGAAGTGAAAAAAGTGGATCGGTGCACCACTCATTGGGTGGTGTCATCAGGAGAGAGGGCATTCACCTCAGAACCACTCAGGGAATTTTAATTGTGTTTTAGTTTTGTCCCTTGAGCTCAACAAAGAAAAAGCTGAAGTTTTAGTCATTGTCGCAGACATTCAAATCAATTCCAAAAACATTGGGAACATATCTGATGCAAAGATACAAACCATCATCAACATCATGTGAAGGAAATTGCCAGAGTGTGACCAGTTCTCTCCTAGTCCACAGCAGACTTTAGTTCACCTTTTTGTTACCAGGTTATTGTATTGCTCTGCTTTCTGGTCTTACTAAAACACTTAGGCCCCCTGTTACCTTGAAAGAATAACAAGTTTAGACTAAATGAAAGGATTTAAAGGGTTTTGAGAGCTGTCAAAAAAGCAACAGAGAGGATCTTGACTTCTTGGGCTTAGAACTGACTGTACTACTATGTGCCAACAATGGGAAAGTGAGACAGATGTTACTTAGGCATGTTTACAACTGAAAAGAAAAACTGTGATGAACAGAACACCATCAAAAATGAGTCACACAGGAACTCTGGACTTCCGTCTGAACAACCAGTTGCAACGAAAATAATAAAACAAGAGTTACCAAGTTCGCTAATTAAACAGAATGAAGGTGGCGCTCCCAAACAGGAGCCATTCCCAAAAGATTTCCACTTTCTTCGTTTAATCTGATCACCTGATTATCTGAGCGGTCGGTGAGTTGTGAAATTTGGGAAAGAGGAGTCAGGCTGGAGCTTATCTCAGGACAGAGAAAGCAGATTCCACAAGGAGTTTCTGGCATGAAGAACGTTATGTGAAAAGAAGATGAACCTGGAATGAACGCCTTGTGCTTTTTGATGGAAGGTTGCTCAGACCTGGACTTTTCAGCTAAAACTGGAAAATCATGTGGCAATAAAGTCATGGAGAGTCAGAGCAAAAAAAAAAAAAAAGAAAGAAAGAAAAAAAAGGGGAAAGCAGCATGGGAGTGGAGACAGACAATGACGGAGCTGTTTTCTGTGACGCGGCGGTTTGTCGGCCTACCTGTCCCAGTCAGAGCGCCGAGCAGCAGCAGCAGGAACAGAGCCGGGGTCTTCAGCCGGGGGGCCGTCATGCTTTCAAGCAGAGACACACACTGCCATTCTGAGCCTGCTTCCTCCTGTCCTGTCACAGCATCACACTTCCTGATCTGTCTTAACGTTTTTTTTTTTTTTTTTTTAACCAAGCCACACGAAACACACCCACAGACTCATGCCGATTGTCTCAGATCTGATGCAACAAGCAGAGTGTGTTCTTGTTGCTACAAGTCTGACGGCTCCTGATCTGCACAGCGATCACATTCCTGTTAGTCAGGTCGGCAACGGTGGGGGGTAGAGAGAGCTAACTTTGAGGAAGGAAGAACTTCTTCCAGAAATCGCTCGGGGTACGCCAGTAGGTCAGGTGTCTCCTGTCAAACATCCGCAGCGAGGCGGCTCTCAGTTCACAGTTGTGTCCTTCCTGCAGGGTCCCGGAAGAGCGGCGGGCGGTGGATTAGCAACCACGCATCTGAGGGTCATGCCTCTGTAATTATCTCTGGGTTCGCTGGCCTACTTTCAATAAAAAAATAAGGCTCCACATGGTTTTCTCCCAGGCAGGACAGCGATGGAGAAGGGGCGTGTTTGAACACGACTGCTGCAGCCAGTCTTATCAGTCAAGCAGGCCTCATTTTTTGGCACAACAAAAAGTGGCATTGAGGAGCAAAACAGCTGGAGAATTTCCTCGGAAGGCTGGTTTTCACAAGATCCGGGCGACATCAAATGACTCCGTCGTGGTCCAGAAACGAGATGAAAACCCGTCGGATGAGCAGAGAGAAATGTTTCTATGGGAAGACGAGCAGCTCACACAGTGACAGCTGCATCAGGCTAAATAAATGAGATGATCACGGGGAAGTTTATTTACTTCTGTAATTTAATTTTAAAAAGTTACGCTCAAGTTAAAAAGATCCATTACCAACAGGGTCAGGCGTTCCATTCTGTTAATTGGGATCAACGTGGCTGTTAGCTCACTAAAACACAAAATTCTGTTTCTCAGAAAATTACATAAGAGCAATCAAGATGATTTTTGACAGTGAAATGTTGCGTTATGGCTGTGCCTTAACTAGTGGTGTCGATCTATTGAGACATGTAATTGTGGTTAATCACACACTAGTAACATGATTAATCACTATGCTTAACTTTGTGAGCTCAAAATATAAATATGCATGCAGTTATAGGAATGGTGGCCTGGGCAAGCCCCGCCTTCTGCTCACTACAACCAATTAAAATGCAAGAAATTATCTTTTTTTTTTTTCCGATAATTTCAGGACTCAACAACAACTAAGGGAAACTTACTACACAACACATGCATACATGGAGTAGCAATCTTGTTACTCCATGTATGCAGGGGACAACTGACAGATATTTAATTTTTTTAGTTCTTGGGTGCCCCGCCCCTTTCTGATGCCGCCCTGGACAACTACCCATAACCAGCCCTGTTTTCAAAAAATGTTTTATCGTCTCAAACCAAACGTGTCTGAAGATTCTCAGGTTTCCACATTTTTATATTCAGGAATGTTTACAGGAAATCATTTTGTAGCTCGTCCTCATCCAGCTGAGCGACCGCAGTAAATCGTGCATGTGAAACTTTGAGCTCATAGATGTGAACACGCAGGCTAGCGAAGCAATACAAGACAGCTGAAAAATGTTCAACTTTAATCGTTGTCTGAAAAATGATTGCTTCTTTTCTGTGCTGTTTTTTTTTTTCTTTTTTTAGATCAACCTTGTATTGATTTTGAAGAGGGGGAAGAGGATATTTTCTCTACTGTTTTTAATGTTTGTGCTATTGCAGTGACACTGGAAATTTTTACTCAGTTATTGTAACCCAACAAGCTGTGTGTGTGTGTGTGTGTGTGTGTGTGTGGGCGCTCACCCACACGGTACGTTTTCACAGCACTATATCGCCAATATTATGCAAGATGCACCATCTGACCTCATGCAAGCCCACAGCGTGATTCCTATTAAGCCTTATCAGATGCTGGCAGATAAAACTGAAGACATTTGATCAAACTTTGCATTTGTCACAGACTGCTGGTTGCAAATGGCCAAAAGATCCAAAGGCAAAGTTTTTTTTTTTTCTGTTGAATGTCAGCACAGCACTGGTTCGCCGCTTGAGTTAAAGCCTTTTTATGCCAGAATAATTGGTTGATTTAGTAGAGTTGAGTGACTTAACAAACACTAATGAGCCGACAGAAGATGGAAAATAGTGCAAATGGAAGAAAAACTCATGAATGTTTACTACTTTTGGCTTCATATTGAAATGTATGTTAATTGCAATCCAACAAACTATTGAGAGAAGCTTGAGGAGGGAATCCCTTATACTGACCAAATGTATGTAAACTCTTGAATTTGAGGAAAGTTAAAAAAAAAAAAATTTAATTCCTAAAATATGTCCTCACCACATTTTCTGGCATTTAGCAAATAGAAATAAATTTGACAATTCAAGCTAAACTAAAACGAGAAAGGTTTGGTCTAACCTAACTTCAAACAGTGAAAGGAAAAAATGTGTTTTATCTTTTTATACAGCGTATAAAAAGATAACTAGATCTACGTCTCACAGAAAAAAAAAAACCCATAATGTTCTAAAGTTGATGTTGGTTCTTTTTTCTAGACAAGCTTTCAAGTGCTGATAGAGAACTAAAGCGAACTGAAACGAGGTTTGACTCGTTGAAAGTTGAACCTTGTCCTCAGCCTGCAGGGCCTTGCAGTGACTGTTAAACCAGGACGAAAGCTTTTACAGCAAATTGCTTCTTTCCAGTTTTATTTTAAGAACTCTGACGTAGTTTTCTCTCTTTAACATCAAAGCGTGCCAGAGAGGCCTGACTTGTCTAAACTGGTCTCTGGGAACAAGTCGGAGCTTGACTGATGTACATTTTTATTTAAATCATTATGTTTTGTTTTTCATCAAGTTCTTTTTTGATTTGCCAATTTCAGAACATGTCACATTCTGACCTGGGAGTGAATGGGATGTTCCCTACTGAACACTGTTAATTACACAAATGAGATAAAGCAAAGAACCAGTCAGTGTACGTCCGCAACAGGGTTCCAGACATTTGCCTTAAAAAGGAAAGATGTAGAATTTCCTAACTTTTAGAGTCATCTTTTCTATTTTGTTGGTCTAAAAAACATTTTTATACCAACAGAAAACACTTTAACTATTTAACCAAGGTTAGGAGGCCGGGCCCACTTCTGAGTTAAAACTTTCTGGTTATTTGTGATGTGCCACTTTCTATTCGTTTTAAGATGAAAGAAAAACATTCATTTTCAAATCCTTTGAAAATTATATGAATTGGTCATTGAAAAATAACTTAATCCCAACAAAAGACGTAGAACGTCTCCATCTCCATCATTCTGGCATAATGACTACTGGAAAGAAGCACCAGCCTCCCTCGCAACTTTGGGGGATCATACTATAATGTTGCCAAGCACTAAATGTTCTCCCTCTCCTGCTGTTAACTTTTTACTTTTAATTAACATAGAAAGTACACCTGGTTCATCCGTTTCTTATTTGTGTCTCTCATCCTTCTCAAGCCACAGTCGGTGTTGGCAGATGGCCGCTCATTCTGAGCCAGGTCCTGGTTCTGCTGGAGGTTTCTTCTTGTTAAAATGTTTCCTCTCAACTGTCGCTGCTCTTCTAATGCAATTTGTTAGGCTTCCCTAGATAGAAACATTTTAACTAATTTAAATAGTAAACCAAACCTGATGCACTGCTTAACAATGTTCAACTGGAATGTCTGTATGATTGTGTTGAACTGAATTAAATTGAATTATTTTCATGGTTATTTTGATCCCTGTCATCCACTTACAATTTAACTACTCCAACTCCTACTAAATACAGGAAAGAGAATATATTCCTAAAATAATGAACCAATGAATAAACTCTTTGTACTTACACTGAATTATACAAATGGGAGAGAGTGTGTCCACCCTGCTGTAAAACTCGAATAAAAATATGCGGTTTAATTTCGTATCCGCTGTTAGTTTTGAGTAACAAAAATAACATTTAACAAAATGTGTTTTTAAGAAGATGATAAGCTTTTTCGGAAGTTTAGTTGAACCAAGTGATCCGGAACTCAAGAGCAGAATCACAGCAAGCGAATTTTCTGACGGGATGTATTTCAATGAAGGACCATTTCCGTTTCCTGTTCAGTTGTCAACACAAGCTCCACGCGCGTACTCTTGAGAGCGAAATGGTAAGGCGGCGTGAGTCTGCCGTGTGTTGACAGCAGCCGCGGTTAGAAAGACGGAAAACTGATGGTTGGTTTGGTTGTTTCTGTGTTCCTCAGCCGAAGGCCCAGAAGAGCAAAGCTGCGGACAAAGTCGTCCATCCGTTCAGCAGGAAAGCTGCTTACCTGAACCGGGAGGAGGTCCGGCTGAAGCGGAAGGAGAGGTCAGTCCATGAGAACCAGAACCGGCGCTGCTTCCGGCCGTTTGGACCGCTTTAGGCTGATTGGCGATTCTTTAATGTTACAGGATGAAGAGTGAAAAAGCAACACGCCTGAGCAACATAGGCGAGTTTGTGGTTTTATTTATAATATAAAAAAAATAACTATAAGAATAGTTATAATCATTGTTGTTATGAAGTTAGAGGCTTGTAAGCTCATGGTTCTGCTTGTTATAAATCACAGGTGAGAAGCTGCTGTGGTTTCAGAGTCAACTGGATCCAAACAAGACGGATTACACCAAGAGAGACGCCTGTGAGGTTGTTGAAAGGTACCAGACCCGGTTCTGCTGGATCTTCCCAGACGTTCAATTCAATTCAAAAACACTTAATTGATCCCGAAGGGAAATTAAATGTTCTAACTCATTAATTCCAAATTCTTCAAAGACTTATTGTAGATGGTTATTAACTGATATTATGTGTCTATTGCGAGATGGTTATTGATTTCTTGTCCAACCATGTATAACTGATATATCTGGATCAGTAGTTCTAGACCGTGGAGAACCTTCCATGATTTAAATGTGTCCAAGTCTGAAGGATTTCTATGATCTCTGAATGTTGAGTTTAACTCAGAGTTACCAGCACTGCCTGAGCTCATCAGTTCTGCTTCCCCTTCATCTCCCAGCCGCATTAGAAGGACTGATTAAGCTTGTCTGGAATGTTCAGGTACCTCCACAGATTCGACTCGGAGCTCGAGCAGATCGAGTTGGTGAACGGGATCAAGGGTCGTCAGGGTCGTCTCCACGGCGCCAGAGAAGCGGCCATCAAACAGAGCGTAGAGCGAGAGCGGGCGCAGTTTGAGGGCGCTGGGTTGGGTGAGTCACTGAACACGAAGCAGCTGTGCACATTGATATTTCCAGTCAGATTCCATCTTTCTTTCCTTGTTTTTTGTTTTGATTTTCAGAGATCCCAGACATCATCAACACCAAGCATCTCAAATCATTCAGGTCAGATTTTGAGTCACTCATTAGACCTAACTGATCCATTCCAAGTCCAGTTTTGATTTTCCACAGTCGTATTCTAGACTCAACCCATCTGACCCAAACTCTTACCATTACAAAAGAGGACATTGATCAGGAACAACCAACTGAGCTCCAGTTGAAACAAGCTTAATAACAGATTGAGAGGGTAATATTGAAAAAAACTAATTTCTCCTGCAAAATGGACACCTTCAAGTTGCAGCTGTTCACATCGGCAAGCCAAATGTCTGCTGGTGAGAAGTTTTACAATCAAATGAGGAAAAATATCAACCTTTTGGCCTCACTGGCTGCGTTTCCATCGACCATCTAATTGCACAATTTGACATTTCGAAAATAAATTTGCATAATGGAAATACGGCAATTTTGAAAGGATGTTTGTCGACAAAGTTTTGGTGCTAGGAGGTGGGTTTGTTTTTCTTGGGCTGTATTGAAATTTGCTTCTCGCAAAAACTGTAATGGAAACACTGTTTTGCATCACATGATCAACAATCTGATGTTGCCAGTGGCGTAAAACCCCCAAGGAGACGACAGGGAGTAGTTGGAGGATGACGGCGTGGCATCACATAAAAAATGTCATTTTAATTGTGTTTGTTTAATGAAAACACCATAATTGTGAATTTTTTTTTCAACATTAGTGGAATATTGGCAAAGCCTTGTAATGGAAATGCAGCTAGTGACCAGATGAATATTTAGAGACATGACATTTTGAATTCCAACCTGTCACGATGGTAAGTTTTACTGAACGATAAATCGCCTCAATAATTCTCGCGATTAACGATAGCACTGTTTTGAGACTAATTTCGAGTGACGTATTGATAAGGGTAATATAAATTCACCTTTTCAAAGACCATTAAACTAATTTTGTAAAGAACACTTAACACTGGAACTGGATATATTAAATGTTCAAAATAAAACAACAAAAACAAGAAATAAGAGTTCAGTGAATATTTCATATACTGAATAACCTGCCAGATGTATTGTTTATTTATATTGATAATGTGTAATATTGAAATATATATTGGTTTATTGTCCAGCCCTATGTGTATGTGTATCTTCCATTCTTAATGTGTAATTTTGCCTAATCCACACATAATCTGATCAAATTCACAACCGTTGTTCCTAGAAACGGCATGCTTAAAATAATAATAATCAAAAAGTCCAAAACATGTTGAAAATACAGATTGTTTTATAACATGTTTCTCAGGTCAGGTATGGAGAAAAAAAATATATATATATTTTTTTTTTATTTTCTTCAGGGATTGGACTGGAGATCTGAAGAAACTTCCAAACATAAAAATGCGAAAAGTTTCAAGCAAAGTTTTGGACACAAAGGCTGAGACTGAGGAAAAAGAGGAGGAGGAGCATGATGATGATGAAGATGATGAAGAGGAGGCGCTGGATGACAACATGGAGATGCCAGAGTCTCACTAACACTCACCTTTGACTGGATCACGCTGCTCTGCCACGACTGTCCACAAGATGGTGCTAGACCTTCAGATTCAGCCACCCAAACCTTTTCCGTTTGATGATTCAATAACAGCAGCAGCTTTTTTGATGTTCTACAGTCATCGTTTATTGCACAGACAAAAAAAAAAAAAAAGGGTTTTGCATGTAACCCATAGCGTCTCCAATCAGAGCTATGAACGGACTGTGGACTGAAGACACAGTCCCTGAATTCTGACCCGTGACACTGGAAATCACATCTGTAGAAAATTTGAGAAAATTAAACATTCATCCCTTTTTAAGATTTAGACAAACACGGCTGCAATCTAACGAAAAAACACAAACGGATGGCAACTGTAAAACCTCTAATCATATTGACATTGAAATCGCTGACCTGCAGAGTAACAACCACAAACAATTGACGACAAAACTGCCCTAATACATTTTAAAAGGTCACGTATTTAGATTCAGACTGGAATTAAGATTAAATGCTTTAGTAATTACAAGTCTTTGGTGTCTGAAGACCTGATTGTCCCAGAGTGTTTGAAGGTGTCGGTGTGCTTCAAGTCGCCCAGTGGACAGTCTCATATGAACCGCTCTGTGGAGCTCTGGGTTTTGTTTAGTAGTGTCAGATAAAAGGGAGGCTAAATTAGAACGCATCCAGAACTGTATTTTGTGTTTGTATATCAAATAAAACCCTGTTAAAATGAAGGAACTTTGTGGCTGTAATGACAGAATGATAAATATCTGTAAAACTCCTGTTCTACATCTCCACAGCCCTTCACACACACATTCACACACGGATGGTGGGCAGCTAGTTTGTAGCCACAGCTGCCCTAGGGCAGTTTGACAAGAGGGGCTTTCAGGGGTCTGAATACTTCTGCAATGTAGACCAAACCAGTTAATGGGTCTGATCAGCTTGTAAATGTGACATTTAGAGGTGGAGGCTCAGAGGATTTGAACTAATGTACGTTTATACATCATTATCTGCAGGACATTTCGACGATATGGCTGAAAAACATAGTGTTTCATATCAGTCTATTGATAATTACTGATTAGTTTTTTTTTATATATATATATATATAAAATCCTGCCAAACTGGTGGCGTGATCTGTTCCTGTTTTATCCACAATTTTCTCTCCATGTTGTTTTTTATTTTTAAGAAGTTATTAGGCACTGTGGCAAAACCTGACTCTGCTGCTGCGCAAGTTATTGAACAGGTTGTTGCTAGGTAACCGATTAGTGAGTGAGTCAGTTGACGCCACTAGCCTTCAGTCTGGGCTTTCTCCCAACACTGAATTTCCTCCAGTAGATTTTCTACCAGGCCAATCAGACACAGAACAAGTCGACAACGATAACGTTGATTGTCTGCACTGTTTTAGATTTGCCTGTTGTTTTAGCAATGGCAGAGTTGGAAGTGAACGAAGTCCATCAGAGTGTGTTTTGGTCTCGGTCCAAATATTGAATTACCATTAACAGCCATCTTGTTTAGCTCGGCACTTCTCTCTTTGCAGTGTAGGACGACTGTTTACAGTGCAGACAATTTTCAGGAAGCTTCAAAGCTTCCTAGCTAGGAAGCTAGCGCATTACATATGTTACGGAGAAATGTTGGCATTTGGGTAAAGTTTAAAACTTCACCTGAGTCCATCCCTCCAGCAAGCAATCGTTTCTCAACAGCTGAGAATCTAGACTCTCTGTACGAAGCAAACAGCGTAGAAGGAGGGGATGGTTGTTATCTGGCCACCTGACGCCAGCATCTTTGCTTTGCTAGCCTTGAGCGGCTAACCCTTTGTCTACATCTTCCAGAATGCTGTGGAGTTCAGAGAATATTCTCAATATTTAATTTTCTATCATTTGCATTATTCATTGACATTGATCAAGTGTCTATCATGTTATATATTGTCTGATATATGTGGGATGTGTGAAGCTTTATATTTGAACTCAGTCTTCGGTTTATTAGGCGTATTTGAAGCACACTGAGACCTCCGGTTAAACCCATCCTCAGGAGTTTTCAACTACATCATTTCTATCAGTGCAGGTTTAGAAAGTGCATACTATAACATGGCATCAACAAGACATTAATCCACGTCTTTTCTCTTCGGTCCGCCTCTTATTGTCTCTCTTTTCTTACCGGTCTCTTGCGTTTTGTCCCTCCACATCGTGCCAGCTGTCCTGGACGGGATCAGTACTTAGACTCATCTGCTGCATCTCAAAGACCAGTTACCGCTGCAGCTGAGTAGAACGTACCACCTGAGTCTTGAATCACGCCTTGTTCTCTCGCCTGCCTCTCTGAACAGAGCAGAGCGTGATCTGGCACGCAGGAGGAGCGGTCAAACGGGGTTTGGGTCCGGCGCCACCGCAGCCTCCACGGATAAGTCCGAGTCCATGTCCTGAGCCGGAGCCAGAGCCGGAGTGACGGGAACCTCCACAGCTTCGTGCTTCCCGTTGGACATGGCGCCGGGCCGGGCCTGAGGATGGTGGTGCAGGTTCTTCTCCGGGCAGTTCTGCACCGTGATGATGCGGTTGAAGGCCTTGAGGCGGCGCCACAGCTGCAGGTAGACTTTGCACTGGATGTACATGAAGATGAGGCCGCCTGTGAAGCCGATGGCCACTACGATCAGCTTGGTCCAGAAGGGCCACTCCAGCACACCTGTGGAGACAGAGAACCCCCCAACCTGCAGTTAGTAGGGCTGCAAGGGGAGCGCTGGAGGACGGGCGGAGTGTGTGTGCGCAGAGCTGCTTACCCTGAGCTGAATAGTACTTGAGAAGAGAAACTCTCCGTAACTCGTCTGCAATCAAGAGCGGGAGTAATTTCTCTGTTTGTCTGAAGCTATGATTGAAAGCTGCAGTATGTAACTTTCATAAAAATATATATACATATGTATTATTTTTACATATTTGTTGAAACTGTCAATATGTTGAGACAGTATGGTGTGAGACATACATAAAATCAAGTTTCTCAGCTTTCTCCCAGTGCTAACTAGCCTTAGCATTCATGATGGGCTTTGCTGATGGGGAGAAGCTGTATGACAGCAAACAGCAAGATTGGAAAGAGACGGAGGTTGAGCAGCACACACAAAGGCTTGATTGGCGGCGCTAAGATCCACTTCTGGGCTCTGATTAGTTGTTTCTAGTTAGCATGGCCACCCATTTAGCGGCACCTACATGGGGATGACTGATAGCAATAAGACCCTCCTCTTGGCTCTGATTGGTTGTTTTTGGTTGGAAATGCTTCGTTCTTTTGGTTAGCACTAGCAGCTCAGGGAGAAGGTGGAGGAGCTCATTGTTTTCACAGATTATATCTGTGCTTGTCTCATACTGACAGTGATAATTTTACCATTTGTTTCTTTACAAAAGTTACATACTGTAGTTTTAAAGTAATTTATAAATATATAAGCTGAGTTTAATACACTGCATCTATGTTTTATGATTCTAAAATATGACGACAGCACACAACACTTCAACACAACAAAGCACCAAGAGTCTTGTTTTTGTTTTCAACGTGACAAAACAAGATGGACTCAAACAGACTGAACTTCTGTGGTGTTACTTTCATCAACCTGCTAGAGGGTAGCCAAATTCAGAAAATGCTCCGATAGAGAGGATCTAAAACGTAACTTTTTTTGTTAACGTTTCCAAACTGTTCTTCGTTTCTCAAAAACTAAAAAACTAAACGACACTTCCTGCCTGCTTCTTTACAGCTTTTCATTTCAGTTGACCCCTGAAATGAAGTCCTCCTTCATTTCAGGCGGACTTCATCTGCTCCGATCCTGTGAAACAGTTGCAGTTCCTCTTAACAAACACCAGATGGTGCTGTCATTTCTGTGTTCACAGTTCCGAATGTTTTAACCCGTTTGGAGCCTAATGGGTCGAAAGATCTTAGACCTCATCTCCTTCTGAACAGATATTTGCGCAGGTGTGACTTTATCACAAGTTTTCTCTAATCTACAAATGATCAAAAACAGCTATCCAAATCTTTTAACAGATGGTGCTAAAAGTTCCCTAATAGCATCTAACAAGAGACATCTAGAAGCCTGATGCGCGCCGACATGTTTGTGCTTTAACCCTCAGACGTCCTGAACGTCCTCAGTGACAAACTCAAGCAGCACCTTGCGATGACTTGCAGCTGTTATTGACTTTTTAAAAAGTCATTACAGGTTTTACCACATTAGTGGAAAACTCATAGACCCCAGACATAAGTGAAACCATCCTCCCATCCTCAACTTCTCCTTCCACAGACAGGAGAAATCTAACACCCGAACCAGTTTGCAAGCGTTTGAAAGCCGAGGCATGCTCACTGTCAGGTGTTTGGGAGTGTTTGTGATTATTTTTAGTCAGTGAGGAAGTGGGAAGCTTTCTGTTGCCTTTCTGATTATCATGAAAGTCTGAATCTTGACTTTTAAGTTTATTTTTCCATCTTAACAGCAATTCTCCATCTCTTGCAGGTTTCCTTCATTTGAATTCTCAAACAATATATTTTTCCAAAGTTATTACTGAATTTTAACTTTCTCAAAAACTTTTAAGTAAATCAACAGGATTGAAATGAGCTCAGTTAATGCAATTTCATTTTCAAAATGTAAACTTTATGATAACAGGTAAATATTCTATACATCTTTCTGTGTTTGGCTGTAAAAAGGTCTGATGGGTCTCATTTTGATTAAACAACAAAATGTCAGCTGCTCTTCAGGGCTAAGCACATTTAAAAAGTATTTTTTTAAAAATTTCCAGACTTGAAAAAAAATTATTCAATTGAGTTTGAAACACACAAGAGGTTTCTTCTTTAACTTTTCAGAAGATAGACAAAATTGACACCGGACCTTGTGAGAGACAGACTGCCTTCAGGAAATCTCTCCTAAACTCTTGGTGCATTCTAGAAAACTCTCTTATCTTTTACACTTTTGTCCAGGTTGTACAGAATAATGTTTCAAAGGAACACCACCACAGGAGTTTCTCAGTACCAGTAAAAAGCTGGTTTTATATAGTTAAAGAATGGATAGATGTGTCCAAACCTTTTTACTGGCACTACAAACTAAACACCACAATCACAATTTTTACTAAATTAGAAAAAAATGAGCAATGATTCATGAACAACATCTTTAAAGTCATGCAGTCAGAGTCAGACAGGTGTAAAGATTAAAGGTACCCTGTGATGTTTCCTCATGACGACAGTAAATTATCCAAAATTTCCCCCAACCTAAACTGACATTAAACTGTACGTACAGTAAAGATGAAGAACAGAAGCAGAAAAGTAGGACATTAATCCACACACAGCTGCGAAAACAACAGCGCTCTGATCATTTAAATAAATCGACCTAAAAGGATGATTGGCATGAATGAAGGTTAAAGGTCATGAAATCAATATATTCTATGTGTATAGCACTTTTCTAAGTACTCAAAGATACTTGGTCGTATTTTTACCTAATTTTAATCTAGAAGTTTAAGATAAATAATTGCACTTCAATGTTAAAATGCATATAAACGTGTTTGGAGTATATTAATATATACATTCTTTAGCTACATCAGTCAATATCTAGATGAAAGAGTGAGACTTTTTATGGGCGGCTAGTCAGCTTGACCTTCTTTATTTATAGATATAGATATTTTAGAGCTGGGAGGGAGGACATACAGAACTATATTATGATGCGTCATATTATAAAAATTAACTTGCTAAATGAAAACACGGCAATTTCGAGATAGGAATAACGCTTTTTCATTTTTAAAAAAGTATTTTTGCTCTGGGAAAACTTAGTTTTTGAACCATATCACATTTTCACAGCTGCATGTTGAAGTAAAAGTGTTCTGGATGGGAAAATATAAATATCTGCAAATATTTAAAGTCACACATCGGGATTAGATCAGAAGCTAAAAAAAAAAATCTGGATCAGAACATCTCCAGATTTATCACATGAGCGACTCAGAGAAGAATTGCATCTTTTCTTTATATTTTGCTTCTAAGGAACCAGACTTTCTCCTAATCAGTTTAAAGTTTGGCTGCTTTTTCACTGAGTTTTAGTTCAGTGTCGATGTAAAGTTAAGAAAATGGACAAGAGGAGGAAACAAAAGTACACAACCTGAATCTTTCATGTATGTAATAAATGAACAGCTGATAAATGAGCTGAGAGATGAATTATCCCTCATTTGATCTGTACGACACATTTCATGAGCTAAAGCTTTGCCTGGTTGATGCTTAAGGACGACCTTCAGAATGTCAAGCTTTGCAATCTTTACTATTTCTCAAAAATTCAACTCCGGAAATGGAAACAAATTTCTTTGCTTTAAGACTGCTGATGACAAAGTTCATAATGATTTAAACTAAACGATCTCTTTGCCAAGAACGCCGACAGTTCAAGAGTTCATCCCTTGAATCTCAGAGTCGTTTGATACCTGGGTGGTTCCAAGAAAACTATAAAGAAATGACTCCAAATATTTGTATTGTTGTTCATCTATTATTTTTGTATTTTTTTAAAATGAGGAATGTGGGGAAACAGCACAGGGTCCTGCTGAGGGTTTGTGTTTCAGCCTGATGGCAGACGGGAGCGTACTGACCGTTCTTCCCCAGTCGGATCTCGTCCGTGGTTCTCTTGACCAGAATGTAGACAGACCACAACATACACACTATAGCTATGAGGTGAAACAAAACCGAACAGAAGATCTTCCTCCTCTCGCTCTTCGTCATGTGCAGCTTCTCCCACTGGAAGAGAGAGAGAGACACGGTGAGACACAGAGAGAGACACGGTGAGACACAGAGAGAGACACAGAGAGAGACACGGTGAGACACAGAGAGAGACACGGTGAGAGACACAGAGAGAGACACGGTGAGAGACACAGAGAGAGACACGGTGAGAGACACAGAGAGAGACACGGAGAGAGACACGGTGAGAGACACAGAGAGAGACATGGTGAGAGACACAGAGAGAGACACAGAGAGAGACACGGTGAGAGACACAGAGAGAGAGACATGGTGAGAGACACAGAGAGAGACACAGAGAGAGACACGGTGAGAGACACAGAGAGAGAGACACGGTGAGAGACACAGAGAGAGACATGGTGAGAGACACAGAGAGAGACACGGTGAGAGACACAGAGAGAGACATGGTGAGAGACACAGAGAGAGAGACACGGTGAGAGACACAGAGAGAGATGGTGAGAGACACAGAGAGAGACACGGTGAGAGACACAGAGAGAGACACGGTGAGAGACACAGAGAGAGACATGGTGAGAGACACAGACAGAGACACAGAGAGAGACATGGTGAGAGACACAGACAGAGACACAGAGAGAGACATGGTGAGAGACACAGAGAGAGACATGGTGAGAGACACAGAGAGAGAGACACGGTGAGAGACACAGAAAGAGACATGGTGAGAGACACAGAGAGAGACACGGTGAGAGACACAGAGAGAGACATGGTGAGAGACACAGTGAGTGACACGGTGGGAGACAGAGAGAGAGACACAGAGAGAGACATGGTGAGAGACACAGAGAGAGAGACACGGTGAGAGACACAGAGAGAGACATGGTGAGAGACAGAGAGAGAGACACAGAGAGAGACATGGTGAGAGACACGGTGAGAGACACAGACAGAGACACAGAGAGAGACATGGTGAGAGACACAGAGAGAGACATGGTGAGAGACAGAGAGAGAGACACAGACAGAGACACAGAGAGAGACACAAAGAGAGACATGGTAAGAGACAGAGACAGAGACATGGTAAGAGACAGAGACACAAAGAGAGACATGGTAAGAGACAGAGACAGAGACATGGTAAGAGACAGAGACACAGAGAGAGACATGGTAAGAGACAGAGACAGAGACATGGTAAGAGACAGAGACAGAGACATGGTAAGAGAGGTTCCACTTAGAGCTAAAGTGTTAGATCAGTGTTGTGATGGCGTAAAGTACAAATACTTCATTACTGTACTTATGTAGATTGTTTGTGTATCTGTACTTTACTGAAGCAGGCTTCATCGTGACTTTTCCTCCATTACATTTTACATTAAATATCAGTACTTTCTATCCCACTATAATGTGTTGCGTTACATTAATTATAATGTAATGCAACACATATTGCAGATGGGACCATATTGCGTGTTTTTTAATTGTTTATTAGTCTGAAAGTAAAAAATTACTTATTCAAGTTAGCCGGTTAAAAAAAAAAAAGAAAAGAAAAACAACTTCCAGGTCCAAGTTTTGAAACTGGTACCAGGAAATTAAAATATTGTCTGCTATTACATACTGTATTTCTGTGAGTTGGCAACAAACTAGAGGTGAAATGTCAGTAGAACTGATTCAAACAAGTTTTACTTGAACGTCTTTACTGCAGTTAAAACACCACATCTGTTTTCTTTGTTTTAAATAAAAACATTGAAAGATATGATCGTTCCTCTTTCTTATTTGGCTTACTGGTGTTTAACTCTGCAGGTCGTTCTGAAATTATGATGCACAGAATCACAAGTTCAAGTGTGAATTATGTAACAAAGAGTGAACACAATGAAAATATTCATTATTCGTTAAAATGCAACAACACTCTTAATGTATTAAAGGAAAAATACACACATCAGGCATTCTTACTGATAGAAGACCGTTGCATTACACTGCAAAAACAAAATCTTACCAAGTATCTTTGGTGCAGTTCCTAGAGTAAATATCTCAATACTCTTGAAATAAGACAAAACTTATTTACAGGTAACTTTTCAGAAAGACACAGGAGCTTGTTTTAAGTCAATAATTCCTTTACATTGATGAGAAATTATCTGTTGCATTGGCAGATTATTTCATTTAGAACACAAGATTTTTCTCATGTTATAAGTGAAGTAATCTGCCAATGGAACCAGAACCTTTTCATCGATATTAAAGAATTATTGACTTAGAACAAGCTTCTATATCTTGCTGAAAAGTTACTTAGAAGTTAGTTTCATCTTCTTTCAAGTGTACTGAGATATTTGCACTAGAAACTAGAACTAGACTAAAAATACTTGGTAGGATTTTTGTGTTTTTTGCAGTGTAGGAAATACATGTAACAAGTACAACTACTTTCAATACTGCAGGTGTTTTGAACAGCAGGTACTTACTTACTTTTACTCAAGTAAAAGACATTAGTCTAGTAGTTTTACTTTCACTGGAGCACATTTTTGTCCATTCACTTGTACTTTTACTTAAGCTCAGTGTTTGGGTGTTCACTGGTCAGAGCGGAGTTCTCAGGAGGCTCGGTGAGTGTGTGTGAGCTCACCTTGCTCAGAGGTTTGAGCTTGGTTTCCATGATGAAGTCGAACTTGCAGAGCTCACAGCAGCGCGTGTCGGACGACTTGATCCACTGGTTGAGGCAGCCCTGGTGAACGAAGCTCAGGCTGCCGGTGCAGTGGCAGGGCGTGATCAGTGGACAGTCCTCGTCCCCCTCACAGTGGCAGATCCTATGCAGAAACACACATTACACACACACACCGTGAGAGGGAACCACAAGGCCCTTCAAAAGTGTTCATGCCCCTGAACTGCTTCACATTTTGTCAACTTACAACAGTTTTAGGAAGTGTTTGATGAATAATGCATTTCATTTGTTTTTTTTTTTTGTTTTTTTTGACAGACTAACAAAAAATATGAAATAAAAGGCAAATGAAGCATGCTTTAACATTTTTAACCAGTAAAAAGAAATGTCCACCAGCAGGTTGTTCTTCATGGAGGGTATCTTTTAAAAGGCAGCTTTCACAGCTCTGAACTTTGACTAGGACATCCTAATGTATCAAAGCGTCGTCTGAATCCATGCTGCTCTAGCTCTCCCTGATTGTCCAGCCTGAGGTTACACATCTGACCCAGTCTCAAGTCTTTTGTGGGATTTTGCCCTATATTCAGCTCCTTCCATCACCATCAGCATGATGCTGCCACCACCTTGTTTTACTGGTGCTAGGGTCTGTTCAGGGAGATGTGCAGCCTAGTTTTTTTTTTTTTTTTTTCAATAAATCTCAGATGCGTAGATGAATAAGAGCACAGTTTGAATAAATATCTGTAGGTTTTGAGATGTGGAGTTCTGCAGCTCCTCCAGAGTCACTTTTACTTTGTTACATAAAATAAAGCAGAACATCAGGAATGGAGGTGAATGATGTAGGGGGGCATGAATACTTTTAACAAGCAGCTGTTTAGTGTTGTTGTACAGTCGTTGGTGTGTCGGTCTGCCGCTAAGTCTCTTCCTGTTCACACACTAACCTGCAGACCTCCAGCTCAGAGTCGTCTGAACCGGGTCCGGCTGTGCCCCCGTGACCCTCCCCGGCCCCGCAGTGGTTCTGGGGGGTGGGCACCGACATGTCCCCGTCTCCAGACCCCCTCTCCTGGTATCTCTTTGTGATCAGTTGCTCTCCGTCCTCCGCCAGCGAGGAGCTGTCTCTGGAGCTCCGGGACCGGCAGCTCTTCTTCTCCTCCTCTCTGCTTCGGGACCTTCGGTTCCGGGAGACGGGGCTCTTCGCCGAGCCCCTGGTGCTGTGTCGCTTCTTGAGACCGCCGGTGTCCTCCACCAGCGGCTGGTTCTCCTTCTCCTCGTCCGAGCCCACCGACTGCAGCTCCATGGCCTCCCCCTTGTCCTGCCCGGCTCCTCGGCCGCCTGCGGCGTCCCTCTCTCGGCTGCTGACGCTGCGGCGCCGCGCTCGTCGGGCTTTCTCTTTGCTCCAGCTGCGGGCTTCCCGCCAAGCCTCTTCCTCGGTGGAGGAGTCGGACTGCGGCGCGCCAGAGCGCCTGAGGCGGGGAGGAAGCTCCTTGCGGTTTCTGAAGGAGTGCTCCCGCTTCTCGCCCAGCTCGCTGCGGTCAGAGCTGAGGCTGCGGTCGCTCTGCTCCTGTTTGCCGCTCAGGTCCACGCAGTCGAAGGTGGAGCAGCTGCTCCTCTTGCGGCGGTGCCGTCTCTTCTTCTTCTGGGCCTGGGCCGAAGAGCTCAGGGCCGTGCTGGTGACTGTCATGGCAGAGGGATTGGGTTTGTGCTTGCTGGGCTTGCGGGACTCAGAAATGTCATCTAAGCGGGTCGGCTGGCCAGAGCTAAGCACACAAACACACAGATGAGGATGGACATGAACAAACATGAAAACAGCAGATGGAACAGAATGAGGGGGAAAAGTTATGAATTGAATGTGCAAAAAAGAAAAATAACAAAAGTAAAAATAAAGAAATAAAGTAAAAATATTCAGCAGATTTTTTGAGAAATGAATGATTTTGATGTTGGCACTTGATAAAATGTAATATTTTTTACTGATTTCAAGTGGCTACTGTATGATGTTTTTGAACTGCCTTGTTGCTGAAACGTGCTGCACAAATATACTTGATTGATTGATTGATTGATATGCATCTGTTGAATTTCTACCTTAAATCAAAACAGAGGAAACCACATGTCTTGTGAACAATTAGAGTGAAAGTCCTAAAGCCAAGCAGCTTCTCCTCCTGCGTGTTCGGGGCGTTGCTGCCCTGCAGCGCGTCAGAAACTTGTTGCCCCTTTAATTTTCTCTTATTTATCAAATTACGGCCACAAACCTCAATGCATTTTACTGGGATTTTATGTGACAGACAAACACAAAGCATTACTTAATTAAAAATAGAGGGTTATTACAAATAATTATCTGATGAGAAAATAAAATAATAAAGTCAAAACTAACTTATAAGTAACTTTTCAGCAAAATTTTAGTTTGTTTTAAGTCAATAATTTCTTAATATCGATTAAAAACACTAGCTCAACAAACAGATTGTTTCACTTATAATATGGGAAAAATGTCTTGTTATAAGTTAAACAAACCTGCCAGTAGAACTAGTTCTTTTTCACCAATATTAGGGAATTACTGCCTTAAAACAAGCTCCTATATCTTGATGAAAATTTACTTGTAAGTTAGTTTTGTCTTAATTCAAGTGTATGGAGACAAAACTATGATCTTTGCACCAGAAACCAGACCAAAATGCTTGGTAAGATCTTCTGTTTTTGCAGTGCACTGAACAGATTCTATTTACATCTTGAAGAAAAGCATCCCCACAGCATGATGCCGCCGCCACCATGGATTACTTTGATCAAGTTGTGCTCAGCCACATGCTTTGCTGGAGCCTTGAGTTCTCAGTTAGAGGCTGGTTGTCCAACTAATGTTCAGATTTATACTGAGGTTGAATCAAACACACACGAATGTCATATGTGATTGCTGAATTTCATGCAACTGAGTGCAAGTCACATTTTTTAGCTTTCATTGTTTTTTGTTAAACCTATTTTTCCTCCTGTTTCACATCAATACACCACTTTGTGTTGGTCTGTCACATAAAATCCAGCAAAATGGAAAGGAAATGCTAAAAGACATTAATAGCGCTGCAAAAAAACAAAACAAAACAAAAAACAAAAACAAGTGCAAGTCAGACAAATGTTATAAGTACTATTCACTTATAACATCAAAAGTATAATCAATTCATTTATTATTTCTGGATTCAAGCAGAAAAAATTAGCATCACACATAAATTAGCATCTGAAAGTCTTGATTTGGGGAGAAAACTTTATGCAACAGAACTTTATTTTAGGTTCGGCGATACAGACCAAACCACTGAACCAGGAAAATCCAGTTTTATGTTTAAAAAAAATGACATCGTTATTCCATCCACCACCATTCTTGAAAGAAAATGTAAAAAAAAAAAATGTTTTAATTGTTGGAAATAAGACCTGATGTTCCTGCAGAAACGTTTGTCTTCTGTTCTGATAGCTGATGACTTGTTGTCACAGTCTTTCCATATTCACTTTTTGAAAACAAATGCTAATATCGTGAGCTGTTCCTGGGCGGGATGCATATTGTTCCTTCGCTACACGTATCAAGCAGTAGAACTTACATGCTAAAAACCAGAAGGAGAATCTCTGATATGGACAGTGAATCATTATGAAGTGAGAAGAGGATGGGACATAAAGGTTCAAACGCACACGCATTTCCTGTTTTCCCCAAAAGCACCACAAATTATCACCACAACAAGCTCTTATTTTCCTTTTCTTCATTCCATATCGATCCAGACTCCATATCATATAATAACTCTGTTTATTTTTGCATTTTCAGATGCAGAGCCCTTCCTTCCTCTGCAGTAGCAGCAACCAGAGAGACGTCCGTCTTACCTGCAGATGTCCTGCGCAGAAGGGGTTGTTGATGCTCTTGAAGCTGTGTTGCTGACCTGAAAGGAATAAGAATAAAAATAAAGCTTTCATTTTATGCTTCTTTTCTTCTCCAACAACAGTCTGTCAGGCATCATCGTTCTAAATTCATATTATCAATGCACCAAAAATATCACTTGTATTATTTTATGAATTTACTACCACTCTTCTCATCTGAAATCATAACACTTATCCAAACTGGTTGGTTTCCAGGTACAGACCCAACTCTGTCACTTGTTAAGCATGGTGGTGGCAGCATCATGTTGTGACAAGTAGGTGTTTCACAGAAAGGGAATGAAGTCATAAAAAAAAGTTAAGACTGCCTTCAAATAAAATGAAAACACAGATAAAAGCTGGCAAACAGTGAACTTCTGAAATGACTCCAATATTAATGTATCAGAAATTTGTGAGTTGTGCTTAAAATCCAGGTCCAGTCCAGGAATCCAGTCAGTTTAAAGGGCCGGTACCGATTCTGATAGGAAGAGTGGTGACATGTATAGCCAGGGTGTTGCTGTTGGCAACAAAAAGCCTGAGGTCGCGGTGCATCGACCCCTGATGAGTACGGGATTGTTTATGTATGTGGGCCTGTGTGCATACCGCTGAGCCTGTGTGAATGAACTATAATTTAAGACTTGCTCAGTCTGTGCTTGTATTTAACATGTAGCTGTTTTTTTCACCCATTTTGTACCACATCATGACACGCTGCTCCTTTTTGTCTTAGGCAGCAGAAAGCGTTACAACCTAAAACCTCTCTTTCCAGCAGACAAAAATGTCTCTAAACAACAGGAAAAACTAGATCTAAACCTGAAAGACTCACTGTTGCCATTTTAAAATATTTGCAGAGTCTGACTCACTGGAAGAAAAATGCAAAAGGATGGAGGAGGGGGGAGGTGACTCAGTGTTCTGTATTATGTGATTTCATGTAACGCCTTTGGAATTGTGTCTCAGAGATGTTAGTAGCTTCTTTCAAATTTGATACAAAAATAATTTATTAAAAGAACAAAAAGTTTCTCCTCAGAGAGCCATTCAGCATAGTCTGCTAGAATATTAGCCGACGTCAGATGGGGCCTTGACACAGGCAGGAAGACATTATGACGTCTTTAACTGATAAGGCTTTATTATTTGCACATTTATTACCTTGGAAATGTTGCTGGACCGACTGCCAGAGCGCCCAGGAGCTTTCCTTCCCTGCAAAGAAGGCAAAGGTAACTGAGTCACTAGGAAACATAACACAACATTGTTCCTCATAATGTTGCTGGCCCAGACGGAGCTCGACTCATACAGTTCCAGAACGGAAATTCAATTCTAGTCTACCCAGAGAATCAGTGATGTTTTCGACGGAAGCCGGGAAAGATTTTTTTCCCCCCCGTGGCTTATGTTAATTACACATTTTCTCGAAATAACGAGTTGATTTCCCAAATGTTTTTTTTCCAGATAAGTTTATTTCCAGATGGTTTTTCACCATACAACGAGCTAACTTCCCATTGTCTCAAGATAAGTTAATTTTCCGACGGTTTTTTAGATATAACGAATTGTTTTTCCTGTTTTCTGTATGTAACATTTCCTGATAGTTTTCTTGAGATACCGAATTAACGAGGCCTAAGTTCCAAACCTTCGCCTGTATATTTTTTTTGTTGTTGTTGCTTATATTATAATTGTACGAAGTTCTTTTAATGTCCTGTGAGTAAATGTATTTGCCCATTTCTCCACAACAGGAACTTTTCAACGTACCGTCTACAGTCTAAAACAATCTATTAAAAAGATTGTTTCACCGAATTAAACTGAAGAAAACATGCTAACTGTGACGGCGGGAGTCAAATTACCGTAATAACCCAAAATTGGCTGGAAAGCGCAACGTTCTTCAGAAACCGTAGGAATTTTTCAGATAGCGCAAAGTATCGCAGAGTTACGTTGGCTTGGAAAAACAAACACACACCCCAATCAGCAAAAGATGAATAGTGTGTGTGTGTGTGTGTGTTTAATGTGATTTCATCCGTCTGCAGTTGTGCCATGCAGTTGAAGGATAACTCCTGATCAGAAAAATTATGCGGAGTCGTCCGCTCTCGGCTTCATGCCTGTAAAAATATTAACTGCAAACCAGAAGACGTAACTCCACCTGATTTTATAATCAAAACAAACTTTAATCTTTAAAACTAGTTTGATCAGAAAAATGAAATCAAAATTAACATGAACTTGCAAACAAGATCCTCTTATAGTAATTGCTCCCAAAAATGAATAAGTGGATAAAAAACAAACTAATGTTCAATCCGACCGCCTTTTCGCACCTCCTGTTTCTGCGGTGTTGCCTGATCCTGCTGTATTTACAGTTTTCAAATCCAACGTCAGATGTCACATGTCCTCACAATTTCACCGTGATCCGCGCTAAAGCCACGAATCCTATTAGCCGTTTGTCCAGCTCCAGGGGCACCACGCTGTTCATCAGGGGGGTTGCTATTTAAAGGCAACTTAAGGGAGTTTACCCAGAACAGCGATCGCTCAGACCTTGAACTACACCATCGCCTGATCAACCGTGGCCTCAGCTCCTCACTGCAGGAGTTAACGGTTCAGGATTTAGGCGATTACTTTAACAGACTGGGTCTGCTCCGTGCTGGATCAGTAGAAAATATTTATAGCACTCAGCCACGGAGAAAAGTCAGGACACCCTCTGTTAGTTGTTTGGTTTTTACACTTACCCATGTTCTGGCTTTTAACGGGTTAAAAAACACATTCCACCCTAATATCATTTATTAAAGTCACCTGAAGCCAAAGGAGACAGGTTTGATGTTTGATTCAAAATTATTTTTCACTAACTGCAAAATACATTTATATAAAACATAAATGTAAAGAAACGTTTCTACTCTTATTTTGTCACCATTAACTCCCAGAGCAGATTAGCTGAACAGAAATCACAACGTTTGTGTGGAGAATTTGTAGCGTTGTTTTGAACAGCCAATCAGAGGGCATAACGAAGTGAGGCGGATGACTGTTTAGGGTCTAGTTAATCAGTGAAATCATTGGAAAACACCACCTGGATTTGTTCAGGTCACTTTTGCCTGAAATAAAATTTGAGTTCATGATGTGAAACATTTAAAGCTGCAGTAGATAACTTTATATGAAACTTATGTGTTTACATATTAATCATCATGTCACAGATAATCTGAAAAAAAGGGGGAAAAAAGAGGATCTCTACCTCTTCCCAGTGCTCCCACTGTCAACTAGAAGCAACCAATCAGAACCCGGAGGCGGGTCTTAGTGCGTTAATTGTGTCTCCCATCTCCTTGTTCTCTGCAAGATACAACTTTTCCCCCTCAGTAGTGTGCCATGAATGCTCAAGCTAGTTAGCATAGCCACCAGTGACAGAAACGGTTGTCCTGTAACGGTGAGTTGTTTCTCTGCCATTAACACATTTAGCAGCGTACACAAGTTTGATTGACAGCAGCAAGCCCCTCCTCCTGGCTCTGATTGTTTCATGGCCATTTCATCAGACAGCAATAACAGCACAGGGTGGGGGTGGAGGAGACCGATCTTTTCACAGATAATCTGTCTCATACTGTCATGACATAGTGATCGTTACTTATGTAAAAAAAAAAAAAAAAAAAAAAAGAATTTAATAAAAGTTAAGTACTGCAGTAAATCTGAAGTGTGACTGACAAAAGCCCAGAAGAATTGCATGACCTGCATTCAGGGGGGATGTAATGATTCCAAAACAACTGTGGGCTTCTGAGTCAGAATACAGATCAGGGAATGAGTCACATCTACTCAGAAACAAACCACAGGCAAGACGTAAACAGGTTATCGCCCCACATAAAAAACCCTAACCCTAACCCACAATATATGGGTCATGCTTTGCTCCTGCGCTACCACAGCATGCTCTGAAAAATTCAAACTTTACCTGATTGTTCTGACCTGGGCGAGAAACCATAGCGCTAGAGGTAGAAACGATTTGTGGTCATTTATCAAAGTTGACCACAACTTTGATAAATGTTGTGGCCAACTTTGTGACCACAACATTTGTCAAATGTTGTGGTCAGAAACAACCGTTTCTGTCACTGGTGGCTATGCTAACTAGCTTGAGCATTCATGGCACACTGCTGAGGTTCTGACCTGCTGAGGTTCTGACCTGCTGAGGTCAGGACCTCAGCAGGTAGATCTGCTGAGATTTGTATGGTTTCAGGAGCATTCCCGCTGATTTCATAGCTCTAATATACATACACATCTGAAATTATATTCATAACTGATAGCATGTTATCGACCTCTCTAGGTCATCAGATCAAGATCTTTTTTTTTTTTAAAACCAAACTGCGGGGATGAATAATTATATGTCTAAGGGTTTTCCCGATGGCAAAATTTACAATAATCAGCTTGAGGTTTTTCTACAGAATATTCTGACAATATGGTTAAAAGCATTATTGTTGTTGAGCCTTTTGTGGCAGAAAAAAAAAATACATCTTTAGTGGAAATTGCTTTAAAAACAACAGAATAAAAGTTGCAGTTTTTTATGTAAGCGCTTGTCTAGAACACAAATTTACCTGCAATTCATGATAATTTTTCAGAACTTTGATGGATTAAATCAGAGAGAAAAAACTAATAGCAAACTGGAGTTTTGAAAGTTTTCTATGGGTGGCTACGGTGACGTATATCAATCAGCGAAAATCACTGAAACAAGCAGGACACACTCCGTCGCCATGTTCTAAGCTGATCAAGGGATTTTCTGATAGCCAGCCGCCTTTAAACCAGCCGTCCTGGTGGGAGCGAGAGCGAGTGTTGCTGTCAACCGACACCTCCATGTGTCAGAGGTTTGCACTTCGATTGGCTCATCAGGTAGAGATCACTTTCCCCTGATGAGTCAGAAGAAAAGTAAACCCTTTTCTCCACTCAACTGCGACTTCTGAAACCTCCAGTTCGGTTCCACCTTGGTGGAAATTTTCAACGCTTTGAAAGACGAAAGTATGAATTGTTGCTGTGGTTTACTGACAGAAGAATGACATCCGTTTCCTTCTGCACAACCAATCCACTAATAAAGTAATACATATCACAAGCTTTACCTACATATATACCAACTATAAATCATTTGTATTTAATCAGTTACAAATTTGATCAAAACTGGACTTCCCATCTGGAAGAAAAGCCGTGATCAAATGCTGAGAACTTTGACCAAGTAAAAAGTAGAAAAACTCATTCGCTGTAACAGAGAAGTGTTGCAGTGCGTTGCAAGTTTCCTTTTCAAAACGCAATATGTTTTTCTTTTTTTGCAGCTCTGCTATATTTTGGACACAAAAGTATTAAGATGCTTGCTCATAAGTCAGAATTATCATCCGCAAGAAAACTCTAGAAAGTTTTGCTACAGCATGAGACCAGAGTGGCGTCTGAGTGCTGTGATAAAGATCTGCTTCACGGGGTTTTGTTTTATAATCTGCGCCTAACAGGACAATTATTCTGCACTACATACATATTCTTTGTTAAAACAGAGTTTGAGATCATACTTGTTTGTAAAAAAAAAATAACAGAAAAGGTTTTACTGACATCTAAACAAGGACCAGCTTGGTTTAAAATTGTTTAGATGCCAGATAAGTTGTGAAATGGCCCTTTATTATCATCATCATTATTATTATTATTATTACTATTTTAGAACTGTTGTACATTTACTGAGAGTAGCGTTAAGCCCAGTGGGTGGAAACGGGAACCCTCTCACCAATAAATCTAAGCGAAATGTGACGGTTTTGGGAAAGTCACACAGACCGAACTGCACACACATAATTCATGAAACTGAAAAAGAAAAAAACACACACACACGCTATAGCTCTCATCTTTTCAGTGACATAATAACTGAGTGGTCTCACACATTTTTTAGCCCATACCTCATGGGCGTGATATCAACATTTTAAAGTTATAGATGCACCGCAAAGACTGGCGGTTCTCCAGATGCAAAGACCCATGATGTGCCCCTCGCCCATCTGTTGCTGGGACTGTCTATTAGCTGGCTCAAAGAAGGAAAAAAATCCAACTTCAACTGTTTGGAAAACATTTCCATCTGTCCTCGCCGCCTCGCAAAAGAGATTATATATCTGAGTGGGATTCTTTGCATAAAAGAAAAAGTGATGTATTTTAATATATGAGCTGCAGTTGCTGGTTGCCGGTTGCCTGAGTGGACAGCACAAATGAATAACTGGTTAATGTCTTGGTAAACTTTTATTACTCCATGAAAAACACAGCATAAAAATGTTAGAATATTGTGTAATATTCACTTAAAAATTACCACATTTTTAAGTGAATATTTAATTGAAATTTTTCCCCCCACTTTTGTGTTTGAGATAAAGAAAATAGTTTAAAAGATATTATAATTACTCTAACCGTGGAGGGAATAACTTATGTTCAGGTTTAAATAAAAAGCAGTTAAGATGTAAGTCCTGCAGATCAGAGATGCGTCTGGCTGTCAGCAACATCAAGCAGAATTATTTTCACCAGCACAGACCTGTCATCGTTTTCTCTTACTCTGCCCTGTAATGTCATGTTTTTCTGCTGGTTTACTGTTTTAATGTCCTTCTCATCACGTAAAGCACTTTGAATTACCTTTAGTAAGATGAGTAGTAAGTGGAACATTGATCAATATTATTTGCTTGATGATGGCATTTGACAAAATGTAATGTTTGTTGTTAGTTTCATAACTGATGACTGTATGATGTTTTTATGATGTAAAGCTCTTTGAACTGCCTTGCTGCTGAAAATGTACAATACACATAAAACCACCTTGCTTTGGGGGGGGATTACCTTTAACTTCTGTAAGTGTTCAAAGTTTCTTGGTAATAACCAACTTTTTTCCAAAGTAAAAGTTAATCCAAGAAGTAGCATAAAAATAAATATCCACATTTTCTACATAAAAGCCCTTAAAACCCTTCTGCTCGCCTACTCTTAGCCCGTCACAATAACTAAATATGTTGTACGATAACCAGAAGTTATTGTGATAAAAATAATACTGTTGTTTTGAGATCATTTTCAAGTAATATAATGGTAATGGGTATAATGATGCAAGGATCAGTCCATTTTAAATTCTAATGAACATTTCTCACTGGAACAGGAAGACATTTTTAATTACCAAAATAAACAAAAACAACAGAAGCAACAAATAAAATGAATTATGAAGTCTCTGCAAACAAAACTGTCCTTCCCAAAAAAATAAGGGCTGGTTGAAACCAAAAGCACCAGAAAACCTTTGTCATCCACTTTTTAGTAGAAAAAAAGAAAAGAGAAAAACGATAGCTCATGTATGGAAATAAATTTATAATGCGATTCATTGATTTATTGCCTATTGCGACAGGCCTAGCTTACTCTAGGCATTTCTGGTTGCCTATGCAGTCAACAGATACCTACAGCAATCAAGGCTTCCAGCACTATAGATGCACAATGAAAGTAAACACCAGCAGGTGACCACTACAGAACAATTCAAGAAAAAAAAAAAGAGAATGTCACAAATTCACGTAAAAAAAAAATAACAAAAAAACTCACCACCCCATCTTGTTTGAAAAACCCATTGAAAAACAGAACTGCAGAAGAATAATAATTTCAGAGTAAACGTGTTCCTCTTACCTGCGTCTCTGCTCCTCTGAACACCTGAGTGTGAGGCACAGAGAGGACTTTACACAGTCTGTGTGTGGACATGTGCTGGTTAGCGCTGAGGGGGATTAGGTGCTGTGGCGTGGACCGACGGATAAATTCTGGTTCCACCTCCAGCCGCATTTAGACGGCCACCCGGGAAGCACCGTTAGTATTTGTGCAGCATATGTTTTATTGAGCTTTCGCTTTAAGGAATGATAAATGTTTGGAAAAAGAAGAATTCTTAGCAGTAGAGCAACAATCTGCTGCCTTTTTGACAGGCGTAGATCTTTATAGTTTAAAGTTGCAGTTTGTAACTTTTACAAAACCAGGTTTTTTTCTATGTCTATTAAAACTGTCACCATGTCGTGACAGAATTGTATGAGACAGATAATTGGAAACAAAAACAAACAAAAATAAAACAACAACAAAAATCGATCCCCCCCTTCTCTGCAAGCCACTATTGCCAACTGAAGAAACTGACCACTCCTGGTGAAAAACAACCAATCAGAGCTAGGGGACGGGTCTTAGTGCTGCCAATCATCCTCCTACGCTGCTCAGTGTGCAGGCTATGTTGTGGTGAACCAGCTGTAGCTTAGCACAAAGCTAGTGGGAGGGGTGAGCACAAGACATCGCTAAGACCCTCCTTCTGGCTCTGATTGGTTGTTTCTGACTAAGTGGTGTATTTCTCCAGTTAGTACTGGGAGCACTGGGAGAAAGCAGAGGAGCTGGAGTTTTTCACAAGTTATCTTTCTTATACTGCCATGAAATAATAACTTTATTATTTAAATTATTTTAATATGTTAAAAAAACTTTTTTAAAACATAAAAGTTACATACTGCAGCTTTAAGCAGGTTTTAGTAGAAAGAAACATAAGTCCTAAAATGTAATATGTAATGTAATATACATAAATAAAATATAAATAACACAGTGGCTTCAAGGCTTTTGCCATGGCAGCTGGAGATATTCTTAACACAAATAATAGCGCATAAGCTGAAAAAATGAAAACACTACCAACATTAAAATCATTGATCTGAGCTCCTATAATGAGCTCAGCAGTTGCTCTGTGAGGCAGAAACTTGGAAAGTGCAGCTCTGAGGTGGAGCTGCGTCTCGAAGGCGGGGCTAGGTCCACCCCAGCATCTTACACACCTGCGGTTGCTATTGGAGATTAAAGGATTTCTCAAACATGCATGAAAGAATCAAAGCAACACCCCAGGCATGTTTTCAATGAGGCAATAACATTATAACATGATGTAAAGCTCAAAAATGTAAATTTTACATAACATTGCCCTTTTAAATGAGAAAGCCCGGTGGTATCTTAAAAAACTCATGGATCCTTTTTCCCCCCTCAGGTTTACTCCACTTTCCTAGAGTTTCCAAAAGTAAATGCGAGGCAATAAGTTGATTTATCGTACAGCTCTCCGGTGCATCCAGCTTCCAGTTTTTCTGTGGAGCAGAAGTGTTTCTACTTTTCACAGCGGTATGTTTAAAATGCTACTTTTCTGCTCTCTAGTTAGCCTTTACACTTAGGCAGGCTGCTACAGACATGGTGACCACTTTTCTTCACACTGTCATACTTACTCTAGTTGAAACCATTTATGTAAATCTGCTACGCTGGTTTCAATTACCAGTTCTGTCTTCGTTGTTCCTGGCTGTAGAAAGTACACCTGGCTCTGTTTGCTGCCCATCCTCAGTGTGATTCTACTGGAGATCTCTCAACAGGATCTCGTTTCTCTCCACTGTTGCTCTGTGTTTGCTCAGGATGACCGATTTCAGAGAAGCAAAGAACTAATGTAGCCTTCCACTTGCCTTATGTGGATCTTATAGATTCAGTGGTTGTTGCATACATTAGTATTTCAGTTCTGTTGTAAATTAGATTAGATGTTCAACAAAATTACTAAATCTAACTTTTATCCCAAAAATACCATTAAAGCTTAAAGGGAAAGCTAAGCTTTTGATTTATTAAACAGTAATAGTCAATAACCTCAAGGTAGCCTGACTAAACAAACCTTTTATAGCACAATCAAGTAACTATGTTACCTTCATTTGCTATAAAATGCTCTATATGTCAAATATGACTTAAAAGAAATTTGACTTTGTAATTTAACAACTAGAAATTGGGCCTCTGTCTCTTTAAGCTTCTGCTCCTTCTGAAACTACTCCTTCAGGAAGACATCACAACATGGCTCCTCTATTAGCCTTTAACAGCGTTTTTACCAGTGTTTCTCTGAGAAGTAGCTTCTAAGAGCTCAGTTCCACCAGATATTTGCTAATTGCTGCTGGCTAGTTTGAAGGAGCTGAGTAGGGGAGTCGCAGGGGAGAGTTGTTCTGTGAGGCAGAAGTTTGAAAACCACAGCTCAGAGGAGAAATTTCATCTCCAAGGTGGCACTAGGTCCTTCCAGGTGTTTTGCACAGCTGAGTGGTTGCCATGGAGATTAAAGGATTTCTCAAACATCCATGACTCAAACAGTTGCTGTTATTGGAGGGAGTTTCAGCTTACTGTGTGATTCAGGTCATTACTGACTGCAGATGTAACAGGATTTCATGTTTTCGTAGAATATG
>CAEGAE010064119.1:0-72452 GCA_903067095.1 Girardinus metallicus | reverse complement strand
AGTTGTACTTTAACAGTTTTTTCCCTTTGCTGTGGAGCACAGCACGAAATGAATAATATCTACGTGTCCAAGTTTGATTGCGTTAACGGAGTTATTCGACCGCAGCAGCGTGGCTATGGATGACATGTAAAAGAATAGTCTTTTTGCCCTCCAGAGTTGCCCGCATGCGCAAAATTTCCTTAACACGCAGGTGGTCTACATTTGTATATCTGATTATGATTAAGTCAGTGCCTCACCAGCTTTGCACCTGACCGCAAGTTACTGGTCTCTAGTATTGCATTGATCCATGAGTGACTGTGTTTTTGTAGCTACCTGATAAGTCCATGGCCAGCCTGGTGCGTTTTTACTACTCCTGGAAGAAAAGTCGCAGTAAAACTAGCATGATGGACCGACAGACCCGGAAACAGAAGCGGGAGCAAGGCGACAGGTGAGGAGGAGTCAGCACAGACAACATGGCCGCCCCGCCCTCTGGCAGCGCTGAACCTGGGTGATAACTAGCTGTGTTTACGCAGTGATGAAGAGGTGGAGAATGGGAACGAAAATCCTTCCAGCGACTCAGAGATGGACCTGAATAAAGACAAGAAGGAGGTAAGACGCAGTTTATGTTAACCGGCTGCTGGTTAACCGGTTGCTGGTTAACCCCTTGCTAACTGACTCTGCTTGTTGCAGCCGAGTTCTGGATCCGAGAAGTCTGAGGTGAAACCGCCGTCTGGTCTAAAGGTAAGAACACTGCGCGACACTTAAGGCCCTCCAAAATTCTGTTTTTATATTGTTTTTCTTTTAATATTTTCCATAGTAATTTTGTTGTAGTTTCCTTATTTTGTATTTATTCTAAGTATTGATTGTATCTTGTTGTATTTATTGACAAAATGTGTGTAGATAAGTTATTTTATCCTTGTTTAAGCCTTTGTTATTAGCAAGATAAATTGAACATTGTTCAGGGACAACAGATGAAAATTTCTCTTTTATCTCTAAAAATAAGAACTTTTTTTCTGGTCTTCTTGCTCAGATCATTTATTAATTATTTATTTCAAGTTTGATGGTGGTGTCACAACCATGTGTATGAGAAACCAGTTACAGTATGGTTTTTCAGAGTGAGGACAAAATGTTTATGGAGTTTGAGTCCTCTTCATGCAGTAACAACTTCCACACTGAAGAATGTTGATGAGCGGCTGGGGACCTTTTAAAGCTGTCAGTCACTCAAAAATTGTTTGCCAGCTGATTTTTTTTTTTTAATTTTTTTTTTTCCACTTGCTGTTTTAATTCTGGTTTAGTTATTCATAAACACCAGGCCACCTGTGAGGGGAGTTTGAATAAAAATGTGGCTAACTCCTTTAATTGCCTTTTCAGTAGTGTGTGTCGGGATCATATTGTTAGCATATTAGCTCTCGTGTTTTGCTGCGGCTGCTTACAGTCCGATGTTGACTGCGTCTCTGTGTGTGAGCAGACAGGAGGGAAGACGTCCCAGAGGATGAAGAAACGTCCTCCCAGAGGAATGTTCCTCAAGCAGCAGGACGTGGTGTCTCTGTCCTCTTCCACTGCTCAGGGACTCACCAGACAGCTGGACAGTCAGCTGGTGTCCATAAAGAGACAGGTCTGCTGTGTTCCTGCTCCGTTCAAACGGCTCCGCTCTGCTTGTCTCTGTACATCGTCTCTTTTCTGTCCCGTAGATTCAGACCATCAAGCAGACAAACAGCGCTCTGAAGGAGAAACTCAGCTCAGGAGTGGACGAGTTCAGGCAACCTGAGGTAACCATAGCAACCGTAGTATGAATGGTTCAGTTTTGAATTGTTTCTTCAGCAAACATTTAGCGTTGCTGCTGGATACGTTGGTGAGCCGTTGCTTTTGTTTCAGGCAAATCAGAAGTTCAATAATCGCTGGACCACAGAGGAGCAGCTTCTGGCCGTCCAAGGTAACCAGCCAATCAGCTGGTAGCGTTCAGCCGCTTAATTAATCACGCTAATTAACGTCTGAATCCCTCCGTCCAGCTATCAGGAAGTACGGCCGCGACTACCAGGCCATTTCAGATGTGATTGGCAACAAGTCCGTGGTGCAGGTGAAGAACTTTCTGGTGAACTACCGGCGAAGGTTTAACCTGGACGAGGTCCTGCAGGAGTGGGAGGCGGAGCATGAAATGGAGGGCGGAGATGTGAAAGCAGAGGAGGAGAAAATGATGGAGGACAACATGACGGCGTGTGCAGCTGAAGACGAAGAGGCTGCTGGCAAGCAGAAGAAGGAGGTGAGATGGAAGCTCCTAAACCCGGTGCAGGTCCCAGATGGTCCCAGCTGCTCCTCGGGGCCCCGGGGCCTCTACAAGTAGAGGGCCAGAGGGCCAGAGGGTCACGCCCCCCAAAAACAACGTGAGATTCTCAACCTAACCCTAAAATGTTTCACCATTTAAAAAAAACTTTTTCAATAAAAGCTTGCGGTAGGGCTGGACAATAAATTAATAACAATATGTCATGATAGACGTGATCAATATCAGTAGATAATACAGCTGATATTCATTATTCCATTTATGGAATAATCACTGAACATCAATCCAGAACTGCACAGGACTCTGGGAGATGTAGGCAGAGGAAAAGCTTTAGTTAGTCAACCTCTCAGGTGAGTGGCACCAACTAACTCACTCACTCTTTGGTTACCTAGCAACAAGCTGCAGTTTGAGGTTTCACCACCATGCCTCACAAATGCAACGGGGAGAAAACTGTGGATAAAACAGGAAATACTCCCACCCGTTTGGCAGTATTTCAAGTATTTAAAGCTAAAATTTTATCAATAATTATCAATATTGAAAATTATTGATAGGGACTGATATGACGCCATTATGTTGTGATAAGTTTTTCAGCCTTACCCATGTTCAAAAAGCAACAGAGGGTCTTTTTAATTGAGAGTCAATCTGACTCTCAGTTCACCAGGAACAGGTCTTCCTTTTCTACTTCCTTATGACATGTCTTTTTTCTCTTTTAGAAAATTCTCCAAAATCAATAAGAAACTTTCAACAATCAAACCCTTCTTGTAATAGCTGAGCAGTTTTTTCCATGTTCCCTCTGGGATTTTGATAGATTTCTTTTTTTTTACTTTCAGCCAGAGCAAAACATGCTGGTAAGATAAAATTATTACCTCTAATCTAAATCAGGAGGAATTGATCATTTTGGGTTTAAATGCACATCATTTGCCACATTTACTTGGTTTTTACGCAACGTAACAGCGCCATCAAGTGGGAGATCAAGAAAGGATCTACAAAGCTCTGGACAGGTGGTTTAAGTTTGTGCTTTTTTTTTAATCAAACTGAAATATTTCAGTTCATCAGACTTCTTTGATATGTTAATTATACAAAAGCAGTTTTCAAATGGTGATTTTATCATTTGAAAAAAACCTATCCACACCATCACGGCCCCATGTGAAAATCTGATCGCCCCTCTTGCTAAATGATGAATCAACTGTGATTCACCACATCTTCCTGGTTCAGTCAGTGTATTAGTAGAGGAGCCCAACAACGATGGCTGGCATTAAAATCTGTCCTGAGTTATGGATCCAAGTTCACACGTCGCTACATCCGAGCCGAATGTGAGCTAAACACTAAACTGATTTGCTGACCCAGCAATATGCAGCGTGTTTCCAAGCTTCCGCCTCACAGAGCAGCCCTCCCCAGTCTCACCCCCCCACTCAGCTCCTTCAGACTAGCCAGCATCAATTAGCAAACACCTGGTGGAGCTGCGCATCTGCTGAGCTCATTACAGGAGCTACTTCTCAGAGCAACGCGGGTAAAAACGTTGTTAAAGGGTTTATAGAGGAGCCATGTTGTGACGACTTGTGAAGGCGAAGATTCAGAAAGAGCAAGAGCTTCTTAAAGAGACAGAGACCCAATTTCAAGGTGTTAAATTACAAAGTCTCATTTCTTTGAAGTCATATTTGATATACATAGAATTTTTGTAACAATTGAAGGTAACATAGTTACTTGATTGTCTGGAAAACGCATATTACTGCCCCTTTAAGGAGTTAAATGTTACTGAGACTCTGATCCTGTTTTGCAGTAAAAATCTCAGTCTGTTGTTGATGAGAGGCTTTTATTTTGCAGGACTCATCTGTTCCGATGGACTCGGAGTGACCTCTAACTTCCCTAGAAACCAGCCTGACACCTGACCCCCAGCCTCCTGGAGGATTGCTTTCTTTAGTCGTCTCTCTTTATTATTTTGGCCCTTTGTTTTTCAGTTTTGCTTCTGTTTGCGTATGTCACAAAGTCATCCCCATCCTCTATGGACCAACCCATACTTCCGCCATCAATTACAGTCGGAGGATTTTTTTTTGTGTTTGTTTTGTCATATAACGTTTTGAATTCTTTGTATGTTTGCGTTTTGGGATCTGAGGTGCAGGAAGAATTGGATGAAGGTTGGGTTACGTGGGGCTCGTCATGTCCTGATTAGCTCATTACGTTTTTTAAGATTTTACAACCTTTTTAGAGAAAAAAAAATCCAATAAAACCAAAGTTTATTAAGAAAATTGTGTGACTCCTATTTCACAGTTTATTTTTCCTTTTGGGATTAAAAGTTTAGTTTCCATAGTTACATATTTAATATGTCTTCATGAACTTTTTTTAATTTTATTTTATGTTATCAATATTTTGTTCCAAGTGACTAGGAACTGAATTTGTTTCTGTTGCACCATTCTCAGGAAAATATGATTCTTAACGAATGTGTGTGATCTTTTTTTTTTTTTTCCCTTCGTGTTTGTTTTTATGAATTTGCATCATAAAAATTCACAAATAAACATTTTCTGATTTCAGCTGTGTTTTGTGTATTTTTGTAAAACTGCTTTTTAATTGTATCTAATCCAAATATTGGTAGTCACACTGAGGTCCCTCACTGCAAACTCCGTCACCGGAAATGTGCAATTAATTTGTTGCACAATTTTTAGCGTTTTAAATTAAAATGATTAATTGAATTTTATAGTATACTGATAAATAAAATCCTATTAGCTTTTCAAAACTTACTTCGATAACATGATTAATTTTAGACTGATCAATGATTCTACTACTTCTGCTTCAAAACTTCTCTAATTCTCTCAGATCTGCTGAATATGAATTATGGACCAAATTCTGACCAATGGTAGCTCATTCTCATCTTACAGCTAATTTAGAAAAAAATAAAATCTAAATCCAATTTAGCACTGATCCAGTTCAGCTCAGCCTCCGTCATTATAATCCTGTAAATCAGATTCTCTTAATGACTCCAGGCCAGTTCCTTTCATATAGAATCCAGATCAGTGAGTTTCAGTTCATGAAGTGACGGTGACAGGTTGCCATAACAACCCACAAATACATGAATCTGCAGTTCACTGGAAAATTCTTCATAAAACTTAATCCACAATTTATTAGATAAAAAACCCCAGTCTGCTGAACCTCCCACAGCAGTCATATGACATTGTGTGGGTTTATGATGTAATGACTCTAATTTCCATAACGGAGGCTCACCTGGCCTGCTACTGTAACAGAAGCAGATGACTGTTATAAGCTTGTTTTAGAAGTCTCTAAATTTAGGTCTGATGTCTAAATATAGAAACATTTCCTAGAATACACCAAAATCAGAAGTTTACATACACAGAATAAAAAGGCACATAGATGTCGTCAGTTCTCACAATTTGGACCAAAACCTGCTCACCACTGGTCTCCTTCCTGAGTGGGATGACGCTGTCATGTCTACACTTGCATAAAATTGTTTGAACAATTTCAGGGATGTTTTGACATTTTGGATTTATCCGTATTTTACATGTTTTCTATAATTCCAAGGCAACTGTGTTTGTATCTGTGGTGTCTTCTTCAGAGAGGATGATTAAAGAAATAGATCTGTCAGTTTTGTCACAGTCTTTCTGTTTCCCATGTACCAGACAGGAGCTCTTAGGCCACTCAGAGTGGAAGAAGCCATTATTCCTAAAACAATATCAAAACCCAAATTATAGTTTGAAATAAACTAAATTTTGGAGACAAGTCTTGAGGTCTGTTGAAACATCAGTTGAGCTGCTTGGCCATATCCGCCATTGTTGCATTTGGAGAACGGCAGTTAGGGAAAATGTCTTTTTATGCAGTGCATGTATTAAAAGGCATATTTTTGGTTTATACAATATCAATAAATTTAATTAAAAAAAATGTTCACTGCAGTTTTACTATAGTATTTTTAAAAGGGAAGAGAGCAGAACTTGGAGGAGTTTTGATCGGGTTTGAAAATATACATGGAATAATTCAAGAGCAAAACCAGTTTAAAATAGTCAAGAATGTTATTTATGAGTTTAGTTTAAGACTGTGTTGACATGTGATGATATAAAAAATAGATTAGGTCGTTTTATTTATTTTAATAGAATGTAAATGTAATAAGATCTAAGGTCAGATGTATATGTTAAGGCTATCAAAACTGGTAAAAAGAAAAAAAAAACGGTGGAATTTGATTTGCCCCAGTATTACATTTGTTTATGTTTGTCTTCATAATTTTTGTAATTTGTTGCTTCAAGGTTCCTTTAAAATATATTACATATATGTGCCAAATCATTATTTACACACAGACGGCATTTAGACTTGTGCTGCACAGTCTCTAACAAGAAGCGTTTCGATTTGAAAGTGAGAAACAGCGCCCCCTGTGGTGCAGTCTTGTTTCTCTCCCTGGAGCCTCCGGGAAAGCTGCGCCCCCTGACGGTATGCTCCTCGTCGGGCAACTGGGGGATTTCCTGAGCGGAAGCAGCGGAGGGGGTTTCCAGTGTGATCAGCCCAGGCCTCCCTGCTGGCTTTCTGAGGTGGACCCAGTAACTTCTCTATCCGGGACTGACAGTACAGACCGAACCCAGAGAAGTGCCGAGCGGAACTGGACCATGAGGAGTCCGCCTGAAGCCTGGAGGCTCCACGGCAGCGTCAGCGGAACGGCAACGGTTTGAATCCGCAGTGAATCCGCCGAGCTGTAGCCTGCCGAGGAGACTGATGTGAGTTCACACACACACTCACATTCACAGACACACACACACACATACATTCAGTACATCACTAAGAGTGGAGGGACATTTAGGCTCGCGGACTAGTAATAGTCAGTCTAGTCAACGGCTGTGTGTGTGAAAGAGTGTGTTCTGATGGATTTGATAAATCGACCTTTTATTAACAAGAGCAGCGGCGACGCTACAGAAGCTAGGCGCTCGCTAGCATTAGCAGTCCGTGTGTTTACATCCGCTGTCTGGTTCTAACTGACAAATACATCAGTAATGTGAGAGATGAGTGTCCGAAACAGCGCGATACGGTGAGGGGCCAGCGAGGGAAGGTCTCCTGCTGGCGTTTTTCATTTATCCTTTCTGTTGGACTGTGTGTCTCACTGTGTGTGTGGAGGCTTCTCGGATGAAGAGAGGATGACTCCTGGGTCAGATGTCAGCGTTGTAAGGTCATGTTATTGGGTGATGAACGCATGCTTGTTGAGCGGCTGTTCGTAGTGATGAGATGTCAGAAGATGTCACCTGCTGTGAGTCACGGACTGGAAGTCAGAACTGTTCCCAGAAACAGCAGGGATGTTCTACAGCTTCATTTCAGAGAACAGAGGGAGCCGATGACAGCAGGCTGAGGTAATCTGCTGCTCCTCAGCGGGCGAAGTACGTGTCTGTTTAGAGACGGATCGGTTAATCGTCCATAAGTGATAATCGGTGACAAGAGACATTTTTCTTATTTGTTAAATTCATTAAAAAAAACAACTACCACCCTTTTCAGTCTATAACCAAATCAACCAACAGCAGGATACATTTGTAATTCCTTCATATTTTTTTTTTTGTTCGATTTGACAGAAAGTTTTCATTCCTTATGTGAAGGCATTCGAAATGAAGAATCAGAATCGGCAGATCAATCCCAAATATCGGTTATGGGCCAGGAAAGGCCTGACCGGTGCATCTCTGAACTGAATGTCAGTCTTTTGGAGGTTTGGTTGAGGAACGGATCGGCTCTGCTGAGCAGGTTTCTGTTGTTAACACAAGCAGGTCTGGGAGTGTTTAGATGGACGAAACAGAACACAGACTTATGAGATAAAATTCCAATCATTGGCAGGTAATGTCAGGAAATGGAATAATGTTATTCCAATCTATTGGAATAAGCGTTAGAACAACCTATTGTTGTAACCCTCTCGTTGTATTTCAACCCTGACTGGATGAATGATGAATTATTCAATTTTAGGAGAAATAAATGATCTATCAAACGGACTGTAGAAATGCTGGACGTTTTCTTAGCAGCTTTGGTAATAAACAGTGGTCATAGTCTCATGGTGAGTTTTTGGAAATGTTCTAAGAGCGGACAGTTTTCTCCTGTGATCTGATGCGATATGCTGAAAAATCTGTAATTCTGATACTTTAAGCGCATCAAAACTAAGAGCCCCCCCACCATTTTCAAGTTACAAACGCAGTGTGCTAACGTTTAGGAACGTTTGCCTTGCTGTAGCGGTGGGCGCTTGTTGAAGTGTTTATTATTTGTGGTGAAACATTTCTCATCATGATAAGAATTTTGATTTAGTGTTGTCTCCATAAATTGCAATTAATAAAAAAAAGAAAAAACAACCGACTGTGTTATCGAAAATGTTATTTTTGCTATTTGCCCCACTGTTTGCTCCACGAAAAGCATCAATAAATACCAGTAAATTTGAAAGTTTGATTAAACACAATCACTACGTGCAGTTTAAATGACAGTCCTGTTGTTAAGTGACGTCCTAAAGAAGACTGTTTCAAATGGGAAAGTTTTTCAAGAACACGATTAGTGTTTGTGGTGCTATGAATGCTGTGATATGCAGCAGTCACAGCCACATGGCTAGCTAAAAAAAAAAAAAAGAATTGCTTCATCGCTATCATAATAGTACCGCAAAAACAAAAATCATAATAAAATTCTGCGCTGACATCGCCTGGTTTTCTGTCTAAATGAGGATTACCTTCACTCTGTTAGAACCTTTAACGAAGAAGCTGCAGAAAATGTTTCTCTCTTTTATTTGTTGTAGATTTGGGGAAGAGGAAAGTGATTGTGGGAGGAAACCTGCCAAAAAAACACGTAACTGGGTATTGGCCATTTGAAATGTGATCGATGCATCACCCATAACGTGAAACACACGTTCCTGATGGTTGAGCTGTTTGTGCCTTTTTCTCTATTGCTGCTGCTTTATGTCATTTGGCCTTTCTGTGGGGGGAGGGAGGTAGATGACGCCCCGACTTGCTCATGTTTATCTGAACCAGTAAACCAGACATAGTATTTCCAGATACTTGTTGCTTAAATCCACTCTGGGCTCCAGGTATCATTAATAACTGCTCTGAGCTGTGAGTTGTTTCAGAGCTTTGTTTGGCTCAGCATTCAGACCTTTAAGGTTTCTAACGTTCTAACTTCTGGAAGAACGGATGAGTCAAACTGGTCGACTTACGCGATTGGTCGATCTGTTTGTGTTGACAACCTGGTTCCCTCTCTGATGTTCTCATTAACAAATTCAGACACCTATGCTTTTCTTTTGTGACTTTAACAGCTGATCTGAGTTCAGGAAAACCCCTGAGAGGAACCGTTCCACTTTCTCTTTCTGCAAACAGAGTGCTTAGTCATTATGTTGTGTCTGATTAAACTAAACTCTGTTACTATCTGCAAGTTTATTGAGTCTTCCTCCGCGTTCCCTTGAATTAATTTCTTAATATGAAATGCTAAATTTTTAGTGGCAACAATCATTGCACGGCCTCTCTGTGAGAAATCCTCCCAGAAACACTGAGGAATATTCAAGGCTTTTCTTTGGTCCTTTTGGAGTTTCATTCTGCCACTGTGTCACGCTCACACAGATAGAATGTGCTTGTGTTGCTAATGGAATCAATGGAAAAGCCCCTAACATCCCCACAGTTCAGCCCTGACAGGAAGTGTGCACTGTTTGTATACGCGTGTGTGTGTGTGTGTGTGTCTGTTTTATAGAGTTCAATGGTACTTGCTTGCACACACCCTTTACTGTTCTGTACTTTTTAAAAAAAATGTATCTGAACTGGGAAATTTATGGTAAGAACAAATTAAGTTACTGATGGTTTTGTAGATTTTAGAAAAAAAAAAACGCTTTGTTGAAACTTCAGATATTTAAAGAAAACAAACAAACATAGAAAAAAAGAAAATCAAAAAGCAACAGAAAGAGAAACCGTGTCAGCTGCCAGGTGTTACCCTGTGGCACACTGGTGGTCACCTTTATGTCTGCCTTACATTCTTCCATGTCTCTTCATGCACACTTGAAGTAATCTGTCACCATCTGCTCACAGTCTGCTGTGAGGAATGGTGGTTATGTGACTTTGGTTCTGATCAGGGGCCATAATCTCTTATTTCATAAGGACAAAACGCCCCAAACGGGGAACAAGCCACGATGGAGCGAACCAGTTTGGTTTATTTATACATTTCGAACATATTCACATTCACAATTCAAATATGTATGTACATTTAGGTAACTGTTTATTTGAAAAGTCGTTGCCCTTCCCCCCTGTCCTTTATTCTTCTATATGTCTTATTTTTGACTGTAAACATAAGGAAAACATTCTGATGATTAATAGTTTTTGAAGGGCATTTTTATCATCAGAGACTTCATGATCCATTTTAATTATGGTTTTGATTGTGTTGGATTTTAATTTCCTTTTTTATTTTATTGTTTATGATTGCCATGTTTTATTTAGAATATTTAAAATATTTTCCAGTTCCAGCATGGAGTGTTCTGTACAAAATGAAAGTTGATTAGTTTTTGAGAAGATTAACTTGTATCACTTTGTTATTATGACTACGTTACTTGAACGTGTCTCAGAACAACAACATTATTGTTTATAGCAATCATTTCTGGGACAATTTATCATCAAGAAATGTTTTTTTTTTTTTTTATTGTGACCGGTCTAATCATGCAACATTACATCTGTCAAAAAATAAAAAGAACACATGAAGGTCCACAGTTAGTTAAAATACTACCTACATATGTCCGTGTGTATTGCCATTCACATTCACACCAGTCCCAGGTGCTACTATAAAGATAATAATAATAACTATTATTAACTACTCAGCGATAAGTTAACATTTGCAATATGAAGCACATTAAATTCAGATCAGCAGCTTTGTGGATCTTTCCTCTGAGTAGACTTCCCCTCCATCCTGCTGCTCTGCTGCTGTGCAGCTGTAGTAGCTCACTGTGATGCAGTGGAACACCTGCAGAAGGAGTTCAGTGTGTTTTACCCCAACCTTTTTTTTTTACCTACTTAGAAAATACAGCTGTTTGATTAGCCATCATCCACTTCCTGCCTCTCTGCGTACTCCTTCCTCCCTTTAATGAGCCCTGCTACTGCTGTGTCATCTGCAGACTTCACTGCCAGCCTGACACCATGATGGGTTTGGTGGTCATGTGTCAGCAGTGCATAGAGCAGTGAGGGAACCCGGTGATGAGGTTGATGGGTGAGGTTGTTAATCTTTGCAACCCGTGTTCTGTCGGGTCCGGAAGTCTAATTTCCAGTTAGAGGCTGAAGGGTTTCGTTCACCGGTGTTTGTGGGAGGATTGTGTTAAAGGTGGAGCCGGAGCTCCAAACAGCAACCTCACCCAGTTTTTCAGGTGAAAGAGCGACTGATGAATCACAGCTCGGTAACAGCGGTTGTGGTTCTGCCGTTAGGCATCCTGGTGAGAGTTTATTGCACTGACAGTGGACATCAGCAGTGTCTCAGAACACTTCATTACTGCTGTAGTGAGTGGCCAGTAGTCACTTGGTCAGGGGACTGTCTGGGGCTTCAGCACTGGGAAGGTAAAACACTTTAAAGAGTGGAACATATCTGTGAACAGAGAGCTGATGGGCACAAATCTTTAGAACCTGACCAAACCCCCGTCAATGCCTGCAGCTTAATGGGGTTTATTTCCCATAGTGCCCTTCTTCCCTCAGCCCCTTCACACAGAGAGGAGGTTTTTTGGTGAAGGTGGGAGTCTGGAGTTAAATGTGGTATTAGTCCCTTCAACGTGTCTGGGTGTCTCTGCACAAATTGGGTCACTTTGTTTCTTCACTATTTTCTCCACATCACACTCTGTTGTCTCTTTATAGCCTCTTTATTTCCTTCTCATGATGTCTTTGTGCCCTTCATGTTCCCTTCTTTTGGTCTTTTCATACTCATCCTGTGGTCTTTTCATTCCCTGTTTGTGGTTTCCTTGTATTCTTTCTGTGGCCTCTCTTTTCCTTGTTACAGTGTTTTTTCATACTCAGAATGTGGTCATTTTGTACCTGGTTGTGGTCTTTCTGTTCCCTTGTTGTGGTCTCTCTATTCCCTTCTTGTGGTCTCTCTGTTCCCTTGTTGTGGTCTCTCTGTCCTCTTCTTGTGGTCTCTCTGTGCCCTTGTTGTGGTCATTTCGTACCTTGTTGCGGTGTCTTTACTCCCTCCTACCAGCCCAGTGTTCAAAGTAATCTGCACATAGTCTACAGAAGCAAATAAAGTGGACATAGTGTTTTTTTAATAAATGAAGCTCAAGGAAAATAATTTTTTTATTTGTAACTTGTGACACCAAAGGCTGATTAACTATGTGATCAGTTTTCATTCACATGTACAGGATAACACAGGATAGAAAACATATATTTTCAGTACATGCAAACATGTAACTTGTTGCCTTTGTGATTTGCTGAACCTCAATCCAGCATGCTGATTAACCATGTTTTTGTTGGTATGTTTGCCTGTGAAGCCTCCTCAGGTCATGTCATCAGGGAGAAGTGCTAATGGGAGGGAAGTACAGATACCCCTCCAGCAGGTGGCGCCTTCACTTGTTGCTCCTCTACCAATCACACCACCCTCCCACCGCTCAACCAATCCCTGGCCTCCATGCGATCTTACTCCTCAACCAAGTAAGTCTGTCAGAAGTCCCGTAGTGGCGTGGTCTGGTGTTGGTCTGGTGTTGGTCTGGTTTTAATCCTCCTCTCTCTGTGTTCAGGTGCTCCTGCAGGGTTCCAGCCTGTTCATGGAGGATTTCGAGATGTGTTTGTTGAGAAGCCAGAGGCCAAATACTGCTGCGAGGCGTGCAGGCGGGTCCTGTGTGAGCCCCGCCAGACTGAGTGTGGACATCGCTTCTGTCAGAGCTGCATCAATGACATCCTCAGGTGAGCAGGGCAGATTGTTATTCAGAACCTTAAAGGGGCAGGGTGATGTAAAATAAACTCTTGAACTTTCCATCATGTTATTGTGTTATCCTCTCACCAAAAACATACCTGGAGTGTTGCTTTGATTCTTTCATGCATATTTGAGAAATCCTTTAATCTCCATGGAAACTGTTCAGCTGTTCAAAACGCCTGAGGGTACCTAGCTCCGCCTTCGAGGACGAAGCTCCTCCTCAAAGCTGTGGCTTTCCAGCTTCAGAGCTTCCACTGCACAGAGCAACTCTCCCCCACAACTCCTCCACTCAGCTCCTTCAGACTAGCCAGCAGCAATTAGCAAACACCTGGTGGAACTGTTCAACTCCCAAGTTCATTATAGGAGCTACTTCCCAGTGCAGTGCAGGTGAAAACATTGTTAAAGGGTTAATAGAGGAGCCATGTTGTGCTGACTTCCTGAAGGCGGAGTTTTTAAAGAGACAGACACCCAATTTTAAAGCGTTAAATTTTGAAGTCAAATTTCTTTTACGTCATATCCGATGAATACAGCATTTTTATAACAACTGACGATAACATAGTTACTTGTTTATGTTATAAAATAGCACTACGTGCCTGGAAAACACAAACACTGCCCCTTCAAGCCTACATCCTTAAGTCATTTAGTCGACACTGAACTCGACTGATTCATAAGGCAGACAGACAGACAGCTTGGGCAGCAGCGCCTCCACCTCCAGCCTCCCTGCTTTGTTCCAGTGGAATCTAACGTTGTTCTCTCCCTTCCTTCAGTCATTCAAACCCAGTGTGTCCGGCTGACAGGGAGCCCCTGTTCAAAGACAAGGTGAGCTGAAAAGCCAGGCTCAACAGAGTCATGTCTTCACGAGCGGCTGACCAGAAGAGGGTTCCTTAACGCCTGTCTTTTTTTGTTTTTATTGGTTTCAGATTTTTAGAGATGTATGTTGCCATCGAGAGATTATGGCGCTGAAGGTCTTCTGTCGGAGTAAAGCTAACGGCTGTCAGGAGCAAATGAGTCTGCAGCAGATACCTGTGAGCACACACTCCGTTACGGTTCCACCGTGGTGTTGGACCGATGTGCAGTATGTGTTGTACACACGGCCTGTCCCCCCTCTCTGTCTCCAGGACCACCTGAATGTGTGTCCGTTCTTCGAGGTTCCCTGTCCGCTGGGGAAATGTAAAGAGAGGATGATGAGGAAGGAGATTCCTGAGCACCTAGCGTGGAAATGTAAACACAGAGAGAGCACTTGTGAATTTTGCATGACCAAGATGCCTTTGACTGACCTACAGGTAAGCAAGGCGTTTTAAACCGGTGAGAAGTGTGGCTGTTGTTACGCAATAGTCGTTAGACGATATGCTCTGAGGTGAGATCAGGAAGCACCGCTTTGCTTCAGTGGTCATGAGATGCTGCGATCCGATATTAATATCTGTATCGGCCCCGATGTTTAAAAAGACTGTAGACCAGGCATCGGTGACAATGTACCTGAACCAAAAGGGCAGATCTAGTCAGTCTAATTCTAAACCTGAACATATTGCTTTAAATTCTGTAAGATCCTTTTCTGTAGTTAAACTGCTGGAAGTTAAATGAAATGTTAAACCAGAGTAGCACCTCAGTGTGACCGTAGATAGGAACTGAAGTTGGACAGGTTCTTAATAGCTTAATTATGAAATTTAACAAAACATATTAATATGCTTATTTTTTATTCTACAAACAATCTGACATCGGCTGTAGCCATGTAGGAATGAAAATTGTTGTCCATTAATTTTAGCAGAATCATCCCAACTTAGTCAGATTGGATGGACAAGATCTGTGAACAGTAACTTTCAACTCTTGCAGATCCCTAGTAGTGTATAGACCTGGTCTTTGACTTGGCCATTCTAAGACATACAGTAAACATGCTTTGATCTAGTCTTACTCTAGCTGTATGTTCAGCCCCTATCAGCGGCCTTTTGGGTCCTGAACACAGACCGGTGCTGGAGTTTCTTTTTTACTGGCGTGGGTGATTGGTGATGTTTAGTAGCCATGTGTTCATTTCAGGCTTTCACCTAATTGGCCGAAACAAATAACAAAAGTATGTGAATACAGCCAATAAAGGCCGGCATGTTAATCAGCTGTGAGCTTCCGCCACACCCAGAAACATCTCAATCACTCTGCAAACAAACGTTCTCTTTCAAACCTTCTGAAGCTGCTGTTTAAGCTCTGGGTGAGTTCTTCACAACTTCAACTTTTGTATTTTGCAAAAAAAATGAAAACAAACAAAAAAGAAAAAAACTGAAACTCGTTATTTTCTCAAAAATTGGCGGATTTTATTTATTTATTTATTTTTTTCTGTTTTTGTTGTGGTGACTTAATTCTACTTTTATCATGGTGTGTCACATATATGGCTGTCAGAAAATGAAGGGAGCTGACTAGAAAGACAGGCCACACTTTTCAGATTTTCTTTGTAAACATTCTTGAAACTCGTAGAAGAATTGAAGAATGTAAATAATAGTAGTGCTCTATTAGCTGTTGGTGTCCTGTAGGACCAGCTGCATTAAAATGTTTTATGAAACTGTTTTTCAGAAACACAAGGAGACTGTGTGTCCGTCGTTCCCTGTGTCCTGTCCCAACCACTGCTCCTTCTCCTCCCTGCCCCGGAGTGAGGTACTGAAGCCTCTCTGCTGCCCTCTTGTGGCCCCTCCAAGCACAGCTACATACTGTGGCTGCTTTTTCGTTAACCATAAAATTGCGCAAATTGAAATTACGAAATGGAAACCCTTTTTTCTCATCACACAAGTCACACGATCGATAAACAGATGTTATTACTGGTGGAAATAACGAAGATGACAACAGGAAGTGGTAGCAGGATGATGGCTGTTTGCTTTTGGTTTTATTTGAACAGTGTGCAGCTGTTCAAATAAAGAGCTCTTACAGCATCACACAGTTCATAAAAAGTTGTGTGTCATTTGAACCGGTTGAATCCATAACTCTTCTGTAAAATCGCCGACTACAATTTCCCCAATACGCTGCATAAGTTGCCGTATGCGTGAAAAGAATTTTTATCATTTAAAATCACACATGAATGGGGTGCTGTGGTGGCGCAGGGTTTGGGTGCAGCCCACAGGGGGCGGCCTTCGCAGGTTCGATTCCCGGCCTGGTGACTTTTACCGTGTGTCTTCCCTCTCTCTCTTCACCGACTTTCCTGTTTTAACACTTACAAAGAAAGACCACTAGAGCCAAAAAAACCTTTTAAAAAAATCACGCATGAATAAATTTGTTCATGCAATAATTCATTTAAAAACACGGGACACCGTCATCCTCCAACTACTTCCTGTCATCATCACTGTCTTTTCCACCAGCAGTAACATCCAGTTGTTGGCCACGTGAGTCGTGTGAAGTGAAAAAAGTGTTTCCATTGCACTTTTTGGAAATACACAAATTTTCATGCAGCCGAAAAACCGCCTCATGTAGCACAAAAACTTTCCATCTTCGTTTTCGAAATTGTGTTTCCTTTAAAGCCAAAAAATTTTCTGTAATTCCAATTTTGCACAATTTTAATGTCAGATTGTGCAAAATTGGAACTGCAGCTAGTTTTGGTTCATTGAATGTTTGTGTTGTTTCAGATGACCAGCCACCAGCACGACTGTCCCAAAGCCCAGGTCAGCTGTCTGTTCCACCGCTATGGCTGCACCTTCAAGGTGACTCCTCCTCATGTTCACCATTAATCTTCCAGCATTGATCTCTCACATGAGCTTTTTCTGTCAACTTGTTGTGTATGCTTCATGCGCCGTGTTTCCTGTGCCGTAGGGCTTAAATCAAGAAATGAGGCAGCATGACTCGACCTTCGTAGCCGAGCATCTAAGAATGATGGTCAAAGGGAACTGCTTATTGGAGAACAAGGTAACTATAGCAACTAAACGGGGGCAATCGAGGCCAGATTGAGTGGATTGAGTAAGGTTTGACTGTAGAGCATTTGTGGTTAAAGGTGGACAACGTAAAGGAAGAGCTAATGGAGCGGTGCAAGGTGCTTCCTGCTCTCAACAGCCGACTGTCGGAGCTGGAGAGCCAGAACGAAGAGCTGCGGGAAAAGAACCGGCAGATGGAGCAGAAGCTGGCCAACCTGCAGGTAGGGGAGGACGGGGTAAGATGAACCCTTTTTCGTATTTAGGGTCACTACATCAAGGCAACCTTGGTAGCTACTAGAGATGTACCGATCCGATATCAATATCTGTATCGGTCCTGATATTGGAGAAAAATTCTAGATTTGGTATCAATGACAATGTGCCCCATCCATAAGGGTAGATCTATTCAGTCTAATTCTATGCTTTGTAGTCTGTGTGATGTCATGCTTTATTATGCATTTTTACATTATGATTAGAATTCATAATTGAACCATTTGATTTGTTACAGTTTATTTTGCACACTTTGACCAAGTGGTCAACCTGGTTTAGCCAGTTTATTATTCATGTTCCATTGGCTGTTCTCCTCCTAACGGCACCGACTGAACAAATTAAAGTGGTTTTTCCATGTTTGACCAGCTATTGGTGTATTCAGTTTGCTATTCTGGTGCACAGTTGGCAAATGAATGAGTAATTCAGAACATTTATGTCTGCGTTTAAAAAAATAAAATGACTGAACATTTTAATTAAATCCAGCTGTTTTTCTGTATCGGATCGATATTGGTCGATACTAAACCAGTGATGTCGGTATCGATATCAGAAGTAAAGAAAGTGGATCTGTGCGTCCCTACTTGCATCTGCATACATTTCCAACACAACTCACCCTGAGCAACTTAAAACCAACTAACAGAACCTGGGAAGCATTGGTGGGACTTTAAAAATCCTTCTAAACTGAAAGCAGATCCTGGAGGAGTTTATTGCAGGGCTGAGGCAGTGCAGGCTCAGAGGAAGTGATGAGGGTGGACCGGATCCTTTGCCAGTTTGACAGCTGATTTGCTCTCTCAGGAGGCATTTCCCAGAAATCCTAATCCCACTTTTCCCTAATCCTTTCTCTGAGGGTAATAACCCAATGTTTTTTAGATCACCAACAATCATGTCACCATGAAGACTTCACAGACAATGAAACACATAATTACATCACATAAAATATTGCTGACAGCGGGTCTCAAGCCAGTAGGGTTGAATGCAACAGTTGGGCGTGCCTGAGCATTTACTGGAGATACTGCAGGTTCCAGCCAGGAGTCTTGTTGTTGGATTGTGTTGAGGTTTTCCGTGTCCTGCAGACTGAGACATCGGAGCCTCTCTGTGTTTCCCTAGAAAATGATGAGCTCGCATTCAGAGACGCTGATGGCGTTGGAGATAGAGCTCGGTTCACTGCGTCGACTAAGAGAAGAAGTGGAAACCTTACGAGGAACGGTGGACAACGTTCGGACACGGCTGGCCACCTTGGAGCAGGGGGGACGAAGCGGGTCCGGATCCACTCACACCCTCGGTTAGCTGATACGCCGGGTTTCAGTGGCTAGCTGAAGGTTTTTGACCAGGTAATCCGAACTTGATAGAGATATTTCCTCTCTCTTTGCAGCATCTTTGGAAACTCAGCTCAATCGGCACGACGACATGCTGAGCGTCCATGAAATCCGGTTGGCTGACATGGACCTGAGGTTCCAGGTACTGGAGACAGCTAGCTACAATGGGACTCTAATCTGGAAAATCCGGGACTACAAGAGACGGAAACAGGAAGCCGTGGCAGGAAAGACGCTGTCACTGTACTCACAGCCGTTTTATACCGGATATTTCGGATACAAGATGTGCGCTCGGGTTTACCTAAATGGAGACGGCATGGGCAAGGGGACGCACCTGTCGCTGTTCTTTGTGGTGATGAAGGGCGAGTACGACGCCCTGCTGCCCTGGCCCTTCAAGCAGAAGGTACTGTCTGTGTTCTCTATGTTGTTTTTAATACGCATGTCTACTACAGATGGAAGTCTTTCAGTGTCTAGCAGTTGAATTCATTTCTGGGTCTGGGTTGATTCAGAATGATTTTGGATTCAGAGACCAACCTTTCCATTCAAACGGTCTGGAGATTCAGTTTAAATTATGTGACTGAGGAACATTTATTTAAAACAATTCTATAAGGCTTCATTCCCAGGACTAGGAATTGCGATTCTCTGTAGAATTGATTTTTTTTTTGTCTACAGTTCTCAGTATCAACAGGTCTGGTTCCTAAAGCTGCACCAATCAGAGATTTTGTTCCGGTTGCAAAATTTGTCAAAATCCGACACCAAGTTTAGGTGATTCTAAACTTTCTTTAAAAAGCATAAAAAACATTCTTCTATGGGGAAACATTGAAGATGTAACTGTCTTTACTGTAGTCAAAATTTAAAAACTTTGTGTGATAGTTTGTGATTCAGGTTATTCCTGCCCGGACGTTTCTTATGAACATTAGAGGAGATACTGCAGGTTCCAGCCGGTCCCTCCAGCGGTCTGTGTACTTTGGACAAATAAGAAATTTGATTTAACCAGTGGTGGGAAAAGTAAAAAGTTATTTCCCAACCCTGAAGCACTATATTAGTTACGCTAGTACAAAAGCACTACACCAACACAGTTCTTTGGTACTAACACTGTGTAGTGTTAGTACCAGTGCTAGGACTGGAGCTAATGCTAAATACCGTGTTTAGCATTTGCTTAAGTAACGCTAAACTTCAATTCAAATGATATCTGCCCTTGAAAGACTGCAACACTTGGGTGCCAAATATATTTTGACATTATTATTATTATTTGTGTTTATTTCTTGTTCTATACTGTCGGTGTTTTATCTGTTTTCAGTGTGTGTGTGTTTATTCCCAATTTGTATTTCCTTACATTGTTTTATATTTTCCACATCTCAAGATATATATTTTTTTATGACAGCTTTTTAAAGTAAACACAATTTGTGTTCAGTATATGTCCCCGCTGAGTAAGTTGCACTTTCCTACATCTGTGGAATTTTCCAAAGATTGCTAAGTGGAACCGTTTGTTGATGTCCGGCAGTCGCAGTGAGCTTTCTGTAATGTGTGTCTTTACAGAATAAGCTCACTCTTTAATGTGTGTGTATGTGTGTGTGTGCTAGGTGACTCTAATGCTGATGGACCAGACTCCTTCCAGGAAGCACCTGGGCGACGCCTTCAAGCCAGATCCGCACAGCAGCAGCTTCAGGCGCCCCACGGCCGAGATGAACATCGCCTCCGGCTGCCCTCTGTTCGTGGCTCAGAGCGTCCTGGAGACGGGCAGCTACATCAAAGATGACACCATCTTCATCAAGGTGGGCCGTCGCTTTTGTTGAACCTGCAGCGTCTTCGCCGAGGCGACGGATGATTACTGACTGCTGAACGTATTTGTGTCGGTTCCGTTGATCCGCAGGTCACCGTGGATACGTCCGACCTTCCTGACCCTTGATGTTAGGAACTTCTACGTCTAACATCACCTCATCAGTGCAAGATCTGCACCGCCAAGACTAGTGGGAAGGATCAGTGGAGCTGGAGGCCGGTCAGGCTGGAGGACAGGAAGCAGCCAATCAGAGCGCGTTTCGTCTTCTGGTTGCTATATGGACTGCAGAGCTGTGTGTGTGTCTTGGTTGTGTGTGAATTGATCTGTTACGACGTCACCACGGTGACCTTACCCAGAACCGATGTGCCCGTCACAGTGAGGGCATTGGTGTGGCTCGCCCCCGACGCTGACTTCCTGTTTCATACCTGCCTCCTGGGTCATGCTGGGAAATGTGCCACAGTTACAGAAGAGGTTCTGCACATCCAGTTCAGACCAGCACCACTGGATCAGAACCGGTGCCATAAACTGAGTGGTGAAGTGACAGGAGGTCTTCATTCAGACTGGTTCTGTCAGGCTAACTAGCTGATGTCACACTAGCACTAGTTTTTTTTAACCTAATATTCTAACTAGTTTTTTTTCACTAACTATTTTCAGCCAGCCTAGCATGTTTCATCATGGCCACCTGGTATGTCGTCTGACTCAGTGGCTCTGAGTCAGGGTGAAACAGGTTGGCTGGAGGATTTTTTTTTTCTTTTTTTTTTTAATCAATCAAACTGACAGGGTAGTTGGGTTTGAGCTGCGGTCCAGAGCCAGCCTGTAGAACTTTGTGTAGGGGAAGAAAACATCCTGTCAGCAGAAAATACTGAACTTCAACAATGAAGCATTTCTGTAGAGTGCAGAGGCTCACTGTCCAGGCTGACTGCCACTTCCTCTAAAAGTCTACAAGGGTCCACAGCATCAGCACTGAGCTGAACCAGAACCAGAACCGTCCAAAGGAGTCCAGAGTATTCCAGGGACCAGAGACGGAGCAGAGTCCCTGCCGGAGCTTCCAGCTGGACCTCCTCTGTGGCTCCTGTGAGTTTTCCAGTGTTGGCAAAAATTCATCCAACTGTCTCCATACATTTGCACAGTTTTAATGTTTGTTGAAGTGTAAAAATAAAATAATAAAAAAACAGAAGAACAATCTTTGTCATGTGTGAACTTCAGTTAAATATGCACGTTACTAAGGATGAGGAAGGACTTTAAAAACGTTCATTTTCAGGCTTTCCTCTGAAAACGCCCCGGGGCTTTTCTGTTTCGCAGTGAAACAGATCAAAATGTCTGATCATCTTAACTTGTTCCGGCTTAGAGAGGATGGAGCATGTCATGCTGGCTGCTAGCACAGGTCCAGCACTATCTTTTTATCTGTTTACAGCTGAGCAAAGAGATTTTCTATTTTTCACATCCCAAACATCTAGAACATGATCCAAACCACTTAGTGGTGTCAGAAGAAGTACTTATCAGCATCATCAAATGAATTATTTTGGATAACAACTCAGTTTATGTTGAGTCGTCGAAATATTTGAAGACTCAAATACTTTTGAGTCTTCAAATGTTTTCAAATTCAAAAATACTTTATTTTTGAATTTGGGAAATTATATACAAATTATATATTAAATATCTATAGAAATAAATAATAGTTTATTTAAAACACTATAACAAACATTTCTCTCCAGTAGCTCTCTCTACTGATAAGAATAAATAACAGCAGAACTGAGTCACTATCTAAAGGGTGAGTTCAAAACAGCATAGTGTGACGTTCAGCCAGGGAGGTTGTTAGTTCCCAAAGAATTGTGGTATATTTTAGGTTTAAAGCTGCAGATACATGTTGTTTTTAATGCATTCCTCTGTGGAAATTGGTGGAAATTTGGTCCAGAAGAACCATGGAGTTTGATTAAAAAGTTTAATTGAAACGGAAAATTATGGACACAGACATTATCTTAAATACTTAAAATGGAACGCAAAACCAGAAAGATGTGGAAGAAAGTGAAAATCTTTTAATTGGATCAAAGCATCAAAATAAAAAAAAAAACCGCTAATGTTAAACTGTGTTGATGATCAGAAAAGGTCTGTGTAAACCCTGTGGACAAGAACTCCACAAAGTCTCCTTGCTGAAAGAAAGATGAGCTAGAGATGTTGCATTTGCCAAACACTAAGTGGCCCAAAGAGAAATGAAGTGACATTTTCTATTGGGCTCAAGGTCCTGCAAAGTGTTGGACGGAACCAAAACCCCGAATTTAAGCCACAGTACACTGTCATGCATCATGACATGGGGACATTATTCATTCTTTGGTGTCGGGCATAAGAATCACATACCAGGAATCATGGATCATTATTGAGCAACTATCTCAACCCTTGAACCTTTAAAAAGAACAATATCTGTGATGTGACATCAAACATTCTGTTTCCTACGCAAGACAAAGAAATTTAGAGGGACTGTTTAATATAGTTCCAGCCCGGATCCTCCAGGCACACCGCCCTGCATGTTTTAGGTGTTTTCCTGCTTCAGCACACCTGACTTCAATTGATGGCTGATTAACAGGCGTTTGATGAACAATAGTCATCTTAATCTGGTGTATAGAAGCAGAGAAACGTCAAAAGTACTTGTCTCACACCGTAGTTTTCCTTTAGCCGGTGTTCTGCAACTTTTAGATGTCTCTCTGCATCAGCTGACATTAGAGCTCAGTAGAAACTGCTCGAGACGCAGCTTCACCATTTAACTCAAGTGTACAGGACTGTCTCTAACTGGACAGTTTGAGACCACTGATCTGAAACATGCAGGGCAGTGTGCCTTGAGGACCTGCTAAATACCTGCTGACAGGTGTCAGAGGTGGGTCAGCTCTGTCCACCGTGGATGCTTTTCACAGGAACAATAGATAAATGGACATTTGTTCAGTGAGTCACACAAAAATCTATATTTTTAAACATTTTCCATCCATACAGAAAATGTCTGTGAAGAAAAAATGCTGAGTTTGTCTGGTGAAATATTTGAGCAGTTTAATGTTTTCTTTTCTCTCTTTCTTTTGGTTAATCTTATCAATGTTTTCCTGATATTTCAACTTGGAGTAAACTGGTCAGTGTTCCCAAAGGGAATAAATAATGTACTCACTATTTTGACCACAACTGTGTTTCAATGGAAAGACCCAGTTTAAGACATTAAGATATTACCCTGATTTTATTAAATCGGGATAATAAAAAGAGTCTATGTCTGCTTACTGTAATAAGTTAAGTATTTACCAGCATTTCTCTGGTTTTCTGCACAACACAGCATATGTTGAAATGTTGAGTAACTGGTAATAAGTGATAAATAATGCAGAAAGTGAGAGAATGAAAGTTAGAAGAATGAACATAAATGCAAAACACTGGGTGTGGTGGGAAAGTGAAGGGGGCTCTGGTTTGGGACTTGTTCCAGCTTTTTCTTTAGACGTATTCTGGGCAGAACATTCTCTTGCTCAGTGTCCAACAACTATTATATACAAATGTTAAAGTAAGAGGGATCTATGGCAACGTTCCGGGACTTCTGCCTTTGAGTTCTCATGAAATATGAAATGTCTTGGACAGAAGGATTTTTGTCTTTTTCTCGCCACTTTGAGTAAAACACAAAACACATTTCTCTGTTCCTGACCGTAACACCATCCCAGTGGTGAAAGACGGAGGGGATGGCATGATGCTGGGGGAAGGTTTTCCTCAGTAAGGCAAAGCAAGTTCTCCATGTAGCATCATTCGTACACGGTAATTCAGAAGTGTTTTACTGGAAAATAAAGAAACACAGAATTATAGTTAATGTTAACAACAGATAAAGCAGCTGGTAGAAACAGAGAATATGGTCAAGAGTTGATGGGAATCTGGGTGTCCATCTCCAGTCCTCAATGGCCCATGTCCTGACGGATAGTTTGACAAATCTGTCAAACTATCGGTCAAACAGCACCTTGTTATATCCTACAAGGTTCTTTGTAGACTATAACAAAGCACATGGCTGCACATGGAAGAAAAATTCAGATTAAAGAGATGATTATCCAAAGGCCGTAGTCATTGATGCAGTTGTCCTGGATTCTGTTCCCAATCTTGGATCATTTCCCGCATGTCTTCCCATTTTCTTAGTATGTAAGGTCACTCATTACCCCTAACATAAGTTGAGATAATTCCATCACACATATGAACATTTTCTATGAGAAACATTGTCTTTTTGTTTTTACACTTAAAATTCTGGAATATGGGACGCGGCTGTGACGCAGGCGCAAAGCTCGCAACCCCTGTACTGAGGCCTCAGTCCTTGAAGCAGCCGTCGCAGGCTTGAATCACGGCCTATTGACCTTTCCCCTCTCCTAACCAACATTGCTGTCATTTCACTTTCAGACAAAGGCCAGTAGGGCCAACAATAGTATAGAATATAACAAATCACCTGGCTGCTCCCTAAAAAAGTCATTTTCTCTAATCATTTCTTGAAAATACTCCACAAGTGAAAATAAAGTCCAGAATTTCAATCAAATTGACCCACCGGTTAATTAGTCGCTCATGTTGTGCTTTTTAAGGCCAGCAGAGGGAGTCGTCGTTCACTGTGGAACACTGCTTTTCTTCTTCTTCTCCATTTGGCCGTGCATTGTTGTCGGCATATCACGTTTCCAGCAGCAGCAGCAGCAGACAGGGAGCAGAGGAAGGACCTCACTAAGCAGGTAAAAGCTTTCCAGCCGCAGCTGTTGTTCCACCAGGCAGGCTCCTCTGTCTGTGAGCTGTAGACCCGAGCAGAGCAGAGCCCTGCGGCCATTGTGGCTCCAAAAGAGGCGCAGCTGACTCCGGTAACTTTCCTGACCCGGCAGTTTGTGTGTAAAACCGCACAGAGAAGGTCGCATTTCGCGACAGCTGTTCCAGTCTGTCTCCATCCTGAAACTGTTGCTTAAAGCGCCGCGACTGACGCAAACCTCCAGGTGAATTTCAGTCTGTTAAACTACAACGCGGCGAAGTTCTGAAATCGCTCCTGCTGGAAGATGCTCAGCCAGCTGCTTCAATGTGTGTCAGAAAAACACAAAAACGACTTTATTTAACAGCCTAATTCTGCGAACGAGTCTGCAGCTGCTGGCGGGCAGGAATCATTCCCAGCACGGAGCTGGTTGGAAGGAATGGGAGGAATTCCAGACGTTCATCTCGGACAGCAGCGTGAGGCGGCTGCTCCAAACACAACCAAAAATACAGACCAAATGTAGCTGACAACAATAATGCAAAGAAGTAAAGGAATTTTTTTTTCGTCTCACTTTTATCATATCAGCATTTAAACTGTTATATCAGAGCTAACTGATGTGGAAAAAAGCTATCCAAACCAACTTGATCCTGTGTGGAACATTACTTAAAATCAATAATGAAATGTGACTAGTCACATTTTAACATAGTTCAATTTATCTGCCACACTAATTGCTGTGGCAATTTAATTGCCTGGCAACACAAAGCAGGCTTAAAGAAATCACAATTCCATTCAACATTGTTTGAACTGGTTCATTTTTCCTCGTTTTGATCTGAATTTGACTCCCAGTTTAATGATGTTGGATGATGGGATGTGTGTCAGAGCTGGCCGGCCTGTTGACAGCACATGCATGGCTAATTCCAGAGTACTGTGCTGGTGCATTGGAGTGTCAATGAGGATCAATAAGTGATCTCCTCCTTTGTTGATAATCATCAATAAACTTCATGCTACTGCCAGTCGTATCGGACCACCCCTCATTAACGTGGCTGACTGGAATATCGGTTCATAACGGTGAAGGACTGAGCTGTTTGTCAATGCAGCTTTAACCAAACAATATAACATCAAACCTTTTTTTTTTTTTTTTTACAGTAAATCTTACACTTCATCTGCAACTTTGACTAAGTGTTTTTGACTCTCTGTGTATTTGTTTGATTTAGATGGGGGGGGGGGGGGGATACTGGGACAACAATATAATATGGTAATATAATCTGACAGGTGTCACCAGAAACTGTGTGTGTGTAGAGCATTTATCATACTTAATAAAATCCTTCTTATTGGATTTTTTTTCTCCAGTCCACATAAATAAGTAGAACTGAAGGTTCTAGAATGTTCTTTAACCTGACAGAGCCTGGACCTAGGTTAAAGTCTCCTTGTATAAATCAAAGCAAGAGTTGTGCTGTATTCTCAACAGGAAGTCAAACTTGCTCCCGGTGTGTGATGGACTCCTCTGGGTGTGTGTGTGTGTGTGTCCCTCGTCTCCTGGGGTTTCATGGACAGGATCTCAAGGCGTAGCTGTAGAGAGGAGAGTGTCTGGTGTGAGAACATCAGGGTGTCGTCTCTGCTTTCTGCACACGGTGTGTTTCTGTTGCTGTCTTCACACCATGACCTTCGGTGTGCACTGGAGCTGCTCTCAGTTTGAGGCCGTGGTTCTTGACTGGATAAAGGTGGACTGCTCCCTCTGGTGGAGGAGTGTAAGTTTCTTGCTCTTGAGTCTCGGTAGATTGAAGCGGGAGATGAACTGATGGTCTCTGTCTCGGTCTGCAGTAATCCAGACTTTGTTCTGGTTTGTCTGTATGAGGAAATGGCTGACTAAAAAGTGAAACTTTTGATTTACCAGTTTATTTACTTTCCCACTCTCACCTAAAGTGGACAAGATCCTGGTTGTTAGTGCCTGAAAGGAGCTTCATCTGACACTTTAGGACGCTAGAGCTCAGAGTTGAGCTGCTGCTTCTTTGCATTGGCCCCAGGAATGAACTGGAGAGTGTTTCATTTTATTATTTTCTTTTCCTCCTGGATCCGTTATCCCTGAACCTGATCCTGGATATGTGGAAAAATATGACTGGAAGTGAATGTGGGTGACGGATTGACGGATATTCAAAACTATAGGATGTGTCACCACTTTGCCAAGATCTAGAAGACGCCAGTCACCTCAAATAAAACGGTACTGGTTCGGCTGTTCAGCAACTACCTGGGTAATGTGAACGCCCAGTGGATCTACTGGGCTTTCACTCAGGCAACAGATTAGAACTGGCCAAGACAGATGTCTTCTCGAAAAAAGATTAATGCTCCAATGACGGACAGATTGAGTGTCCTCCCCCCACTCCCCGCACACAGTGCTAGGCTGTATGTTTGGAGGAATCATGGTGAACCCTGCACCAGCTGCCCTCCACCTTCTTCAAATTGGACCAAACTGGTGTCAGATATTTGTGCTACGTTTGTTCAACAAATAGTTGTTTGTGCCGTGATCATTTTAAAGATGTTAATCAATGTTTTCCAGAGGTCATCAAAGATCAACTAGCCTCCTCACACATTTACAAAATCAAACGCAATGTAGTGTCAGTCAATTGTGCTGCGTTTGTGTGGGAAATTTTTTTTATTTTGTGTTATTTTTAAGATTATAAAGGTCACCAGAGACCCACCTGGCCTCCCCCCCCACAAATGGAGAAAGTCAAACAAAATTGATATGAATAATAAAAAAATGTTTGTATAGTGAAGATTTTGTATCATATTTGATTGACATAATATCTTATTTTTGTAAATGTTGGGGGCTGGTTGACCTTTGACCTCAGAAAACTTTAATATCTTTAGAATTATAAAGGCTCAAATGAAAAAATGTTTTGACACCAATGTTTGACTTGAAGAAGGTGGGGGGTCAGCTTCACTCAGGTCTACCTTCACATTTTTCAGCTTCACCTCAAATAAATCCTGAGGCATCTGAAGTATGGCAGCCATGTGCTCCCTAACAGAGCAACAAAAATCTCACCGGAAACTTTCTGCAAATGTATTGTTCTGCAGTCATTCAGGTCTCATAGGAAGTTTGGTTCAGTGTGTAAAAATTCAAGAGCATTGCCTCTTGCCTGGAATTAACCCCTTTAACATCTCTGTTCTCAGACAGGATGTCTGTGCACAGGACATTGTGTGGCCGTCCTGCTCTGCAGCTCTGCAGGATGTTTTCATCCAGATCTTTACCTACTCTCACTCTGTTCACAAAGGTAAAACTGTCGCAAAACCCAACGAGCCTCATTTCACCCCACAGAGCATGGGGTGAAATGAGGCTCCATTCATATTAGAAAGCAACATTTGTATTAGAGATGCACCGTGACTTTGGCTACTGACTGGAATTGGAAGATTTTTTTTTTTTTTCCCACTTTCACCAAACTGATTGGTGAAAGTTTGGTTGGGAACTCAAAAATCTGATTATTTTTTTTCCAATCAGAAAAGACACCATACCTGAGCCAACCTGCTGGGTTGAGCTGATCTCACTACTCTTCTATGTGGAAGGTGTTACTGAGGGAAGAAAGCCAAAAGTTTGACTCTGGTGTTTAAAAACCAAGGCAGAGGAAGAACAGGTCCGTTAGAGCAATAACTGGAACAGACACTGGTCAATTTGCTCCTTTGCCTTTTTGAAACTTTTGCAGTTTTGGTCGGTTCTTCACTGACATTTGGGCCTCCCACCTCAGCACAGCTCTTTGTATGCTTTCGTCGAATTGGAGGAGTGATTTGGTATTCATAGAAACCATGGGAGGCTGAATGTATTAGAGCAAAGGTACTCTGTTTCATTCTTCTGTTGGCAGCTTTTTGGAAATCTTTTAGCCAAGGTAAGGATCTACATCTTTTTTTTTTAATGAATAGACACAGAGACTGATGTTTGCAGTTAGTAATGCCCCCCTCAGACAGTGTAAATGTGAAATCTAAATCATTTTGTATTTGTTTTACAGTCACCTCGGCTGCTTACATAAACTAAATAATATTTAGATTGTTGTAGGGCTGTTGTAAACAAATATTTTAGTAATTGAGTAATCTCTCAATTATTCTTACGATTAATCGAGTAATCTAATAAAAAAAATTGGTAAATCTAACATAACGGCAGTATTACTACCGCATATCAACATCAGTCCAATTTTTCTTATTTGAGCTTCCCTAACAATTACTTTTCTGTAATTTAAAAAATTTACATGTAACAATAATAGCTCATTTTCTAAGTTGACCTGAAGAAAAGTTATACAAAAATCTGAAATTATATTCAGTGTAATAATAAAGAGGCAGGATCACAAACACGCTTATAAAACATGTCTATACTCCAGCTTTCTGTTCATGTTTTCATCTTCAGTCAGTTTAATAGATGAACTCTCACCTTGCCCAGACATTTATAGCTTTGTGTTCATGTTAGCTACTGGATTTGACTCCTGCATTCGTCACACACAGAAACATCTACAGCTATGTAACGTCACGATGCGCTTCGCCACCATTTGTTGCAACCTGTTGATATAAAATTTATTTTCTGGTATTTTCAGTAAAGCTACGCATCTAAAGCACAGCCGCCCGCCGTGTTCAGTCTATTCGCTCGCCTGTATAAATAATTCTGCCGTTCGCTCTGAACCAGAAGCTCCGGGAGGAGAAAAGCTGCCGAACTCCAAGCGTCGCTCCCGTCATTTTAAGAATGTTTATTGGTCCCCGAAAAACGACAAAAACCCGGACATTATTATGAATCAGTAAAATCCTCCCAGGCAGAGACGTTATGCTGCTAACACTTAGCTTTCGTCAACAACTCAGGCGGAAGTGAGAGCGCAAATAAAGTCCCGCCCGGAACACAGTGCGCTAAATAATAAAACATAACTTAGCGAAGCGTCGAAGCAGATAAATTTTCCTCGAGGAATTTTAATAATCGAGGTACTCGAATCACTCGAGGAATCGCTCCAGCCCAAGGTTGTTGTTAACCATAGAAACCGGACCAGCTAAAATTGGTTCAATCTTTATAAAAACCTGAGGTTGAGAAAATCCCTAATCGGTGCATCTCTAATATTTACTTTACTTCAGTGGTGTTAAATATGTACATCTTGTTAGTAGTTATGTACAGTGTTTATAGACAACCTATAAACAAGAATAAATTCAAACTGACTTTTCTCTCTGTAGGATCCGTGTCCACTGTGTGATGAAGCTAAAGAGCTGCTGCAGCCATTCAAACACAGGGTGAGAATTAAACTCTTCTACCAACTTCTAGTTAATTGCTGATGTTCGTCAACCTACATTTGGTTTTCTCTAAAATCTGTTTCAGTGGCCAGGCCACAGTAGACATGGGAGTAGGAAAGCACCAATCCACTTTTTCACTTCCGATAGAGATATCTGAGGTTCAGCATCGGTTGATACCAATTTGATGCAGAAGAACCAAGATGAATTGACTTAAAACATTTCTTTTTTTAAACACAGGTCTTAAATGTACTGAGTTACAAATTTATTTGCCAAAAAATGTACCAGTACATCACACTTTAATACACAAAAGACTTCACAAGTTTGGTCAATCATGTAAAAACAACTTTCATTGATTGGTTCAGTCAGCACAATCAGGAGTAGAACAGTCAATGGAAAATAAATGATAAGGACACTGAAATGCACAAACCAATAGGTTGATTACCTTGGTCAGACATGTAAAAATAAACTTCAACAAAACTTTGCTTCCTTCTTATAATTTAAAAAATAATAAAGCATAACGTTGTTCAGACTACAAAGTATAGAAATAGACTGAATAGATCTGCCCTTATGGATTGCACACATTGTCACCGATACCCCATCTAGAATTTTTTAAAATTGGATATAGATATTATTATCGGATCGGTGCATCTCTACATAGGATGTATGATAACCTTGAGTAAATATACTACAGTTCACTTTATTTAAGCAAGACTTTAAGCAATATTCTAACATTTTGCGGTTTCAGTTCAATGTAGAAAATTTGCAATTATTCCCATTTAAGACTATTATTTCTTGTGGACCAAAGGAATCATAGTGGTCAGCCATGTAAAATCCCAGAGTGGGAGGATGCTGACGTCACCAACTTCCTACAGAGTTGATGACTGCAGACCTCCAAGCTGCATAATTCTAATTCTGTGGATAAGTTTTAAGGTTTTCAAAGTTAATCTCATCCTCATTATCACATGGTAACCATAGTTTTTCTTTTGTTTGACCATCATAAAAGCTATGTAATAATCGGTCACCTCTACTGTAATTATTTCCTCCCTTGGTTTCTGTTGACGACCTGTCCGTCTCTCTGTGCTTCATGTAGTTCATCCTGCAGCAGGTGGACATCAGTCTCCCAGAAAACAGGCAGTGGTGGGACAAGTACAAGTGGGACATCCCAGTGTTCCACCTGAATGGTCAATATTTGATGAAACACGGAGTGGATGCTGCACTGCTGGACAAACTGCTTCAAGATATTGAGAAAAAAAACATGTGATGAGAATCTTTTGTGTTTAAATTATTTGAGCTAATGTCTATTTTAATTATCAATAAAAACAACTTCCCAATAACTCATTGGTTGTCTTCTGTCTGTCAGCTTCTGTCTTTGCCTAATTTTGTTGTTTGGACACATTTCCTCTTGTGGAGTTGCTCTTGTCTAAGTTCATACAATAAACATCCAGTCATGCGGACAGGATGGATCTTTAACCAAGTGAAATATTCTTACCAAGATGAGGGATTTTAACCAATGGGTATGTTAGGCAGAATATAAGCATCATTTGTTGAAGGAATGAAGGTTTTGGGTGAAATTGTGGCCAAACCCTTGTAAGGAGGGGGATGTTTCCAGTCTGGAGTGGTATTTATCAAAACTGGTCCAAGGAAGGCATAGAGGTGAACGTGGCCATCGGCCATCAAGATTCATTTAGTTAGCAAAGGCTGGCCTGTGTGTTCTGATCTTGGAGACCATCTACTGTAGTTCAAAATGTTGAAAAGCTTTAGAAAACACTAGTCTACATAGCCAGACCAGCTAGGTGCACATGCAGAACATTCCCACCGCTGAAACAACCAACATCAGAAGTGAATAACTGATAAGTCAGGTTTTCTCCAGGGAGTTCATCACTTACCCAGAACAAAAGACAGTAGGATGTAGTATGGAAAAAAGACTATTTCTATGAATGTGTGCCCATTCATAGAAACAGTCTTTCCTAAAGGCTATGGTCTCTCATAGCCTTTAGCATTTTTAGTTTGCCTGAAGCAAACTAAAAATGCTTCAGGAATGTTTAAGGGAGCTCATCAAAGAGCTTGAGATTTTGATGTAAAATCCGAATTCCCCAGCTCCCAATCCAAACCAGCATCTCTGGGATGTTCCGGACAAACATCCCAGACAACAAGTTTGATTTGTGGAGGGCTCAACTCAAAGTTGCTGTTAATATCTTGGTGTCAGATCCCACAGTACAGAGCTCTTTGGGCAATAAACAGTTGACATCAATAGAGTCCCTTCATCAGAAGAGAGACTTGTAGAGGGAATGCCACAGCTTTCCAGTAAACTTTGTGTCTCCTGAAGAAGCTGTTTAGAAACCAAGACATTGTCATGTTTTACTCAAACCAGTCTTCGTGTTTTGGGCAAATAAAACTCCAGGAAAACCTTCACCAATTTGTCAAACAAGATGATAAATGTGTCTGAACACGACACCTGAGTCACATGGCTCAGATCTAATGAACTCATTAATATTTAACCTGAAAGTGGAGCGGGACGGCTCTCAGCCAATCCCAGCTCAGCTTCCTTCTGTGTGACCTGGAAGTGGTATTTTGTGATGTTTTGTGTGTGTGGGGGGTGGTATGAGGGGGGGGGGCAGTTGCCATGGAGAAGTCTGTTTCATGAAATGGCGTCTAGCAGTTACAGCAGCAGGTCTGTGGATGTTCAGGTTGCTTTGCAGAAAGCCAAGAAGAAGATCTGTGAACTGCAGCAGCAGCTGGAGTAAGAATAAAACCCTGTCTGGTGTGTTCTCTGTGGTTCATCTGTTAGCAGCAAACGCAGAATAATATACTGCTGATGACCGAAAACTGAAGGATAACAGGAAGTCATCACTGATGATGTTTAGATACCACTAATGTAATGGCCAAGAACTTCAGCATTTTGGTTGTTTTAATATGTAATAAATTATGCATTATGCTATGCTTAATGTGACTGTAGAAAAGTGTTAATGCTTCAGCTCTGTCTCCAGCATCTCAAACATCTTTAACTCAGAGTCTCGGTATGACGCAGGTTTGAAAGCTGACTTTTTCAGGATTTGCCACTAATAATCAGTCAGTTCCCGCTTTAACATCATCCACAAGGTCTTCACACAAATTAAAGTGTGGTCAAATTTGCCAAATTTGACCACACTCCAGTCATTTACATACATGACTGGAGACTGAAGTGTTTTAGATTTGTTTGGTTCTTTTCTTTAGCCAGAGGGATTGTAAAACCTGGCCTGGACTGAGATCCATATGCTAACATAATACTAAGTTACTGAGATACAGAGTCAACATCCAGGAAGTATCTGGGTCCATGTGATCTAATGTGATTACGTGTGTGGCATAGGTGGGGATTAGCGTAGTGAACTGATTCATCCGGCAGTGTGAACAGTCTTACCGGAACGTGAACTGGTCTGACCTGTCTGTGTTTGTTCCAAACTGGCTCCAGTCTCCAGGTTGGGTTGCTTTAAGGAGACAGGAAGTCCATATTTGCTCATATTGCTATGCTGCCTTTCAGTTTGTGTGCCAAGCATGAGAATATTGTGAGTAGTTTGATGTATTTGGGGAAGGTGATAGAGGACGGTGTGGACCAAAAAGCAGTCAGGTGCTTTAAACTTCTGGTTGGACCGTTTCTGATGTTATAGCTGTTGAAATATTTTACCTGCAGGTATGTTTAATGTCTGTATAGTTTTTCGTTTTTTGTTTTTTTTTTTACAAATGAACATGTGACATGTTTTGTTCTGTTTTTAAATTTATGTCACACGCAAGTGTTGGAATTATGATTGACTGTGAATCTAATGTGTTTTCTGTTTTTTGTTTGTTTTTCAGAGAAAAGAGTTTGGAGGATCCAAACGTCATCAGTTCTCCATCATGGACCTCCAAGAAGGAACTCAGGGACTCGCTGGTGGACATGTACAGAGGTAAATTCCCGCATGTTTTCAACGGCAGTCTCACTGTAGCTCATCCGGTCTGTAATGCAGTAGTTTGTCCATGTAGGGGCGCTGTGCTCCTTCAAACGGCATTAAGCTGACGCCGTAAGTGATCTGCTGTGACTGGAACTGGGCTTTTCTCTTTTGAAATAGTTTAGTTTTAGATTGCACTCCGAACTGTTGATGTTTCACGTTTTGTCAACCTGGAATCTGTTTTACTGGAATGTTCCATAATTTTGTGCACAGTGGTTCTTTTTATTTGAAACCCCATAAACCAAATTGTTCAAACAGTGGCCTAGGGGCATTTCTGGCCCTTTCAATGGTTTCTGTTAATCCCAAATGCGGCCGAATGATGCCGATGGAAACCTTTTAATATTTTGAAGGAAGAGTTTTTTATTTTATTTTTTTATTTCAGATGGAAAATATTTGGAAAAATCAGCCATGAGTTTTCCTTTTAATTTTCATTTCATTGTAAAAAGAACCACAAACATTCACCAGCTTTTACTCAAAATACAGAGTTGGGTGCAGCATTTTATTAAATGTGACTTTATATAGCAAGTATATTTGAAGAAAGAGGGATCATATCCAGTTGTTATTGCTGAGCCATCAGCATTTATTGCTGACCAAACTAGAAAAGAGTCGACCCCTAAAAACCAACTTATAGGAAACTGTAAGCCTTTTTTAATAAGGCGTAAAAGCAAGATCCCTTTTCCAGATAATGTTGTTACTTTGTTTCATTCAAATATTGCATGCTTGTTTTGATGTTAAATTGATCTGAATTATTACTTATTAATTGACAATTTGGTCCACATGACAAAAATCTCGACACCACTCACTTCATAAAATCTATCAGTTGCCTTTAGAGGTCACCTAATCTGTAAACAGTTTAATTAAAGCTGCTGTGTTTCTGGCCTCAGAGGTTTGTTAGCATCAGGCAGTAAGCGGCGCTATGGAGACCAAGCAGCCTAGCAAAAGATCAGGGAGGAAGTGGAGAAGTTTAAAGTAAAGTTAGAATGTAGAACAACAGGCGCTGCCTGTACTAACTCTGGATGAGCTGCGGAGAGCCACTGCTCAGGTGGTGGAATCTGGAAAAAAGTCACAAGAAGTCCGATTCATTGTTTTAGAATTTTACAGCGGCGATGTGGAGAACGGTCATTTTAGTGTGTCGCAAAACTAACTCCACACATGGACCCTGAACACACCATTCCTACAGTGACACTTAGTGGTGGCGGCAACATTCTGTGTGGAGGACAGGAGATTGCGTAAGTTGAGGGAAAGATGAGTGTAGCCAAAATAAAGCCAATTTTCCAAACAAAAATGTGCCAAAATTCTAGTTTCTAGATGTGCCAAACCTCTAATTAGCCTGCAGCTGGACCTGCAGCAAAAGTATTGACTCATAGGGGATGAGTGGAAAAGCACACCACACTTTTCAGATTACATTTTTTTTTTACATTGCTTTGTTAAGTTTCTCTCAGGTTTTTGTGGCCGTTGTTTCTCAAAATGATCTCTGTTATCAAGCATCTGCTGAGGCTGAGTTCCTGCTACCTGGAACTGCTGCTGCTCCTGCTGGCAACACAGTGGAACTGCAACTGCATCTCAAGTCTGGTCATAGCTGGAGTAAACCAACTGTGGGATGAATTCTGTGAGATTGTACCCGGTTGATTTTTGCATTGCATTAGATAGTTATTATCGGTATGAACTTTGTAATTACAACTTTATAACCCGGTCCAGGAAGATGGCGTCTGTAGGTTAGCTACGACCGTAGATGGAGCATTAGCATAGTAATGGTGCCTTGTTTATGTGAGGTAGGCAGAGCCAAGGTCGTTTACATTTGTGGAAAAATAGAAGCACTTATTCTGGGTTTAACTATTAATAGAATAATCAACAAGCATTTCTAGGTGTTCAGAAATGCCTTTATGTATTGTAAAGATTTAAGCTGAAACATTCTAAAACAATATTGTACATAACAGACATGGATTAAGTTCATTGTCTGTTTGCTTCTTTTAATGAATATGTTGCTTCAGTTCATCAGCTTTAGTCTTGATTAAAATGTTTTTTTCTTTAGATGCAACAACACCAGCAATGTAAACAATATTCAACATGTTTCTGTCTATAAAAATCACCAAAACTGGACATTTGCATAAGCCTGATTATGAAAATAAACGGAACCTAAATGGAACCCAGCTTTATTACGTAACTTGGTCACTACAATCACGAGAAGCAATTTATGTTTAACTTTTATTCTGTAGTGAAGAAATACTTTTTCAAATTGGCTAAAATAGTTGCATTTTATTATGCTTTAGAGCTTTGAAGAGATGCTTGTAATGAACTGACTGGAGATTTTCAGCTAATTAATGAAAATCAGCAGATATTGTATATAAGTTATGCAATAACACAACCTCGTGAACAGGCTCGAGGTTGTCATTTAGGAACTTTTCAATAAGTTTTCATTGCTAGTTGAGAATAAAAAAAAATTGTCGTCACTTTGAAGTTTGATTTGTAGACGGTCCGGTGTACAAGTTGTCCCTGAATGCACCTTAAAGGCTGAGCTGTTGGGCTATCCCATCTCCTCAGAGGGAATCCTGCAGACATGTCTGCTGCTGTGCTGTCGGGTTTTAAAGCTGCGCAACGGACCACAGATGCACACTCAGTTCTGCACATAAACATTCTGCAGCTGTTCAGGTATAAAATGAGGCTCTGTCTGTTTGGCACACACGTGCTGATTCAACCGGGCTTTACCCTATATTTTAATTAACACCAATTTATTAAAAACCTTTTTGTTCTTTTTCTTTTGCAAGCACAACTTCCATTTGCTCAGATAATCTGAAATCATAATGTAGGTAATTATTTCCAGTCTGGTCAGAAGGTGGGCTGCATGATATCAAGAAAATGTAAAGAGCTGAACTGTGTTTTTGTCTGTCTGCTCTGAATTTGTCCTTCTGCAACCCAATTCAGCTCTTCTTCTTTTTTTCATCATACAGTAGATATTTTAACATCCAATAGTTCAATAACTTTTTCATTGTTGACAAAATTCCAAGTCAACTTTATTGGTATAGCAGATTTTAGCAGCAAACCAGTTCATAGTGCTGTACATGATGAAAATGCAACATAAGGAACAATCAATAAAAAAAACATTTCATCATATCGGAAAAGAAGAGGAAATGGAAGGTTGGAATCCAGGCTAAAATATATATTTTTTCAGTTCTTCTTGATCAAAGACAACTCTAAACAGATGGGATTTTAGTCTAGATTTAAAGGAACTCAGTGTCTCAGCTGTTTTTCAGTTTTCTGGAAGTTTGTGTTGATTTGTGGTGCATAGAAGCTGAATGCTGCTTCTCCATGTTTGGTTCTGGTTCTGTAAACAGAGCAGAACCAGAACCAAAAGACTGGAGAGGTTCTGGAAGGTTGATTCAACATCAGCAGATCTTTAATGTATTGTGGTGCTAAACTGTTCAGTGATTTATAAACTAATTACAGTATTTTAAAGTCTATTCTCTCAGTGTTCTCAGTCTTCCTGGCTGTAGTTAGGACGCCAGCAGCAGGGTTCTGATTGATTTTTTTATTTTTTAAATTTTTTTTTAAGGCAGACCTGTGAAGACATTGTTGCAGTAATAAAGACGACTAAAGATAAACACATGGATGAGTTTCTCTAGATCTTGCTTTGACATCAGTCCTTTAATCCTAAAAATTTTGTTCAGGTGATAGAAGGCCGACTTTGTAACTGTCTTTATGTGTCTCTGAATGTTCAGGTTGTAGTCAATCAATACACCCAGATTTCAGCATGATCTCTAGTTTCCTTCTCAGTAATAACTGAAGCTGTGCATTGACTAGATTGTTCTTCTTTAGATCCAAAGATAAATTAATTTTTGTTTCTGTTCAGCTGAAGAAGTCAGCTTGGATTGGTTTGTAATGTAGAGCTGTGTGTCATCTGCGTAGTTATGGTAACTAATCTTATTTCTTGTTATAATCTAAGATAGTAGGAGCTTATATATATTAAATTACTGGAGTCCTAGATTTGAACCTTGAGGTACCCCTTATATGACCTCTGTCTGCTCTGATGAGTAGTTATCTATTGAAATAAAGAAATCTCTGTTGTTTAGGTTAGACTTGAGTTAGTCCACTACTGTACCAGAGAGACCAGCGCAGCTCTCAGCTCACAAATAAAATCAAAGTGCAGTGAGTCAAAATAGGACATTCTGCATGGAGGAGAATGAAGTCTTGGTTATTGGATGGATCTGTTGCCTCAGCCTGTTGTTGATCCAAGAAGACCAAATGTTACCAGATCCAATGTCCATACTGGATCAGGTTGATCCCAACTCTAATTTAAAGGACATGTTTGAGTCAAAGATAATGACAAAATCTTTAAAACGGCACGTTAGTATGATCCAGAGAGTGAGTGGCTCGACAAATAGTTCCTATAGTGTTCAGAAACAGTCCACCAAAAATAAAGTCTAATAATCCGAAACAAACCAGGTGCCAGCTTTAAAAGTGTAGGACCTTTGAGCTGGGATCTATCAAAGGTTCTTTTTCCATCGAGAACGCGCACACACATGTGAACACGCACACACACTCGCACACATGCACAGTGTGTTTAAGAGCTTTAATTTATTGACCAAAGCAGACTGAAGAGTGAATAAGAGGAGAGAGAGAGGAGACGATTGTATGAACAGTCTTTAATCTGCTAAGTGGGTGGTCTACAAATACAAACACACACACACCCACGCACACAAGTTCGTATTTCTACCCATATTAGGACTTTGTATTGGCTTCCATTTATTTTACTAACTGCATTGATGTCTAATCCAAACACCTTCCCTCACCCTCCCTATTAGTGTGTTTGTAACCTTAACCAAAACTTCAATCCACAGCATACCTGTAAACCTAACCGCTAACTCTAAAGTGTTTACACGCACACACACATGCAATCCCTAATGCCAAAACAGCATTTCCCTTCATGGGGACCAAGAAAATGTCCCCACAAGGAGCAGTGGTCCCCACTACCCCACATTGTAGACAGAAATAGATCCCCACAAGGACATAAGAACCTGGTTCACACACACACACGCACACACACGCATGCAAGCTTTCTCTGCTATGCTTTTTCAGAACAGTGCATTGACTTCTATTCATTGAGTAGTACTCTGACCCTTCATCCAGCCTACCCAGTGCTGCCCTTCACACCTTTAGCCCTGCATCCAACCAGAACCTCTGCCTCATCAGAACCAGACTTCTGTGTCCTTGAGGATGACTGGTGCCGAAAAAAGTGTTTTCAGACCAGAAGGTTCGAAGGAATCTTTTGTCATAAGAACAAAGCAGCCACATTTTCTACAATTATATCTAATGCTGTAGCAGCTGGACAAAGAGTAGACTATAGAGGAGATGGAGGGTAACTCCATCGTCTGCATGTATTTCTGTTTTGGTGAAAACTGTATGAGGAAACATAAAGTGAACTACGTGAATTCTAGATATATTATATTATTTTCACTGCTTTAATGCTGTTCAGCAGGTAGCTGAGTATACTAACAGTTACTAACCTTTAGTATACTAATTCTTGAATTAGTTATATCTAATTCAAGAATTAGTTTCAAACATTTCATGTTGTGTAAAACTGATTTGGAAATGTTTCTTTGGCCAAATTAATTTTGTGATGATGGGATTTAGTTTAGCTAATTTTCTTATTTCATCATTTAAGGAACCAGAGCCTGTTGTCTTTATGATTACATAATTTTCACCAATATTCCTCATGATGCCATCTATTTTGTGGAGTGCACCAACCTCTCTTGCAGTTAAACATCCCTGCATCATGATGCTGCTGCCCCCATACTTCACAGTAGGGACTCCGGTAATACCCATGAAGATGTTTTCATTAATTAGAACAAAACATCAATTAAAAACAGCCATGATTTTAGTTCTTTGTAAATCGAAACCCATTTGTTATTTTATGATCTTTTGACAGATCCACGACTCATTTCCTGTCAGAAACAAACTTTTTTGGTTGCATAATAATAATAATGGTATAATTTTGAAACTTCAATACGTTTGAATATTTCAGTCTGTAACAATATGTTGAGGTTGAGCTATTTAGTTTAATTTGAAGGGATTCTTTTATTGTTTAACCTTTTATTAAAGGTCATTTGTGGATGAGAATCCATCGTCTTCTATGAAACATTGTTGAATCTGAAGCGCAAACAAACATTCTCACTGAAGAATTTCCTTTGTTTCTGACCTTATCAAAATGCATCACAGGTTTAGCTGTGTCTTTTTCCACTCACAGGCAGATGGTGCATTTGTAGAGTCTTATTGTTTTTAATATACATTGACATTGTAAAAATAAATTGTCCATTTCAGCATTTTCTGTAAAAATCTTTATCGGGTGCTGAAGTTGTTTAAACATGAAGTGAACAAAACAGGTTCCACAAAATCGTTTTATTGTAAATATAGCTTATTTTTATAATGTGATAAAGATTCATCTTTAAGAAAAACGAGCAAAAAGCTCAGACTGAGACTGAGGAAGAAATGATAGCATATGGATTTCATGATGCCAGATCATAACCGGGGTGAAAGCACAGCTTCAAAATGCAGCTTTTTGTGTGGGGGTGTGCGTGTGCGTGTGCGTGTGTGCGCGCGTGTGGGGGCGTGTGCGTGGGGGTGCGCGTGTGTGTAATATGCATAAGAGGCTTTTGGCTTACTGATTATTTTATATTTATTTATCATGCTAATCTTTTTAAAACAGTACTGAAAGTTTTTTGTTTGTATGTGAACTGGTGCAACATAAGTTCTTTCTGCATAACCTTTGAGGTTGTGCTGACTAAAAATGTAGATCTTGAATCAGAAGAAACATGAGACAAAACTAGATTAGGTCAATTAATGAAAACTGCTTACAACTCAGAGCTGATCAGATGTTTGCAACTATTGACCAAAGAATTGATCAAGTCAAGTTATTTGAGTAGCTCATTTTAGCAACAAGGCAGTTCAAAGTGCTTTTACACCATAAACATGATACAGCAAGAGCAATTAGGAAACGGCAGTAAACATTGCATTTAGTCAAGTACCATAATCAAAGTCATAACTATATTTATCAATGTTGTAGTTATTAAGAATTAAAAGCACCTCTAAACAGGTGGCCCTGATTTAAAGGAACTCAGTGTTTTGGCTGTTTTGAGGAAGTTTGTTCCAGATTTATGGAGCATAGAAGCTGAATGCTGCTTCTCCATGTTTGGTTCTGGTTCTGGATGAAGAGCAGAACCAGAAGACCTGAGAGGTTCTGGAAGGTTGATACCACAACAGCAGATCTTTAATGTATTCTGGGGCTAAGCTGTTCAGTGATTTATAAACAAACATCAGTTTTTTAAAGTCTATTCTCTCAGTGGAAGGACGTTAGAACTGGGTGATGTTCTCTATCTTCCAGGTTTCAGTCAGAACACCAGCAGCAGCGTTCTGGATCAGCTGCAACTGTCTAATTTTTTTATTTATTTTTTTATTTTAGTCAGACTTGTGGCTACAGCGTTGCAGTAATCAATGCGACTAAAGAAAAAAACACATGATCATTGGATTTTAAAGTTCAAAGTAGAACCTACTTAAAAGGGCAGTATCATTTAAAATGGACTATTTAGAGCTTTACATCATGTTATAATGTTATATCATCAAAAACATACCTGAAGTATGGCTCTGATTCTTTAAAGCATGTTTGAGAAATAATTTAATCCCCATGGCAACCATTCAGCTGTGCAAAATGCCTGGTTGGACCTAGCCCCGCCTTCAAGGCGCAGCTCCTCCTCACAGCTGCAGTCCCAAGTTTCCAAGGTTCTGCCACAGAGCAGCCCTCCCTCCTGACTCCCTCACTCAGTTCCTTCAGACTAGCCCGCAGCAATTAGCAAACACCTGGTGGAACTACACATCTGTTGAGCTCATTATAGGAGCTACTTCTCAGATGTTGTTAAAGGGTTAAAAGATTAGCCATATTGTGATGACTTCCTGACGGCGGCGTTTCAGAAAGAGCAGGTGTTTTTAAAGAGACAGAGGCCCAATTTCAAAGCGTTAAATTACAAAGTCATATTCGATATATACAGCATTTTTTTAGAACAGTTGAAGGTAACATAGTTACTTGACTGTGCTATAAAATGCCATTATGTGCCTGGAAAATACATGATACTGCCTCTTTTTAACCGTGAATAATTGTAAGTACTAAACTTTGGATCAGGATTGTATATTTGAGGCTGGAATCCAACCATGACTGAAGAGTTCTAAGAATCATGCAGTTGCTAACAAACCAGCAGGAGATTGATTGGTTTATAGAACCCCATGCATTCAGTGGAGAAACATTTAAATGGTTGTATGTAACTGAAAATGTATAACTGCTTGTTCTCAGTAACCTATCTATGGAAGGTGAAGCCTACTGGCTGCGTTGTTCGGTTGTCAGGATAACAGGACGAACCTCGGGTCTGAAGCTGTGGTATTCATGACGGGATCCATGTTGTGAATCACACTTACTGTATGTTCTCTCTTCAGCGTACTTGTATGTGGTGCAGGGGTGTGGAGGGTGTCAGTGGAGGGAGGGGTGAGGATCCTGTGTGTGTCGTCTCTATCCTTGGCTTAATGTCCATATCTAAATTCATGTGCGGCGTGGTGGCAGTGTGGTGACGGCGGGCCGGATCACAGGCGGATTGTGTTGGATTTGACTTGAAGCCTCTTTAATCATCGTAACACCATCATTAATATTCATGCAGTCAGCTGGAACACCCGGCACTCACAGCTCCAAACTTTCAGAACAAAATGTATTAAATACAGCTTAAAAAATTAATGGACTTTAGTTGATATTCCGTAAAAATAAAGGGCGGAGGCAGGGGGACGCACAGCTCCCCTTGTCTTCCCCCTTCTCCTCTGATTGGTTTATGCAGATTGCCTTTCTGATTGGTCTTTGTGTTTTCCCTTTTTTCTGCAGATTTTTTGAACTTGGACGAGACTTCAAAGCGATTGCGAGGCATGAACGGTCATTTAGAAGGATTTAAGCACATTATCACATCTGTAATTGTACATGAATAATAAGAAGAACTGCAGCGATCAATTAGCTCTGAGTCCACAAAAAGATCAGAAGCATGGGGAGGCAGAGGATGGCAGAAAATTAGAAAAGTTTCAAAGTGAAGAAGAAAAGAGGTTTTTTTAACTGCATTTCGGCTGCTGCTCAGCCGGAGCCCCAGCTTTTGGGTTTGTTGTGGTAAACCTTAGTGATTCACACAGAACAGTTGTCAGTCATATTTTCACGGTGTGCCCAGAAACAATGTTTATGAGCTATACTCAAAAAATGTCATACATTTACTGACATGTTTTTCACCTGAAAATTTAAGAATATAAAGTCAAATATAATCAGTGAGCGGTACTTTTTAATATCAGCAAATTATTGTTTCTAGAAAGATAATGATCAGAATTTTGTGACCGATTGACGATTTCTGGCTTTAGAAACACTTTGGTGGTGTTACCAGGACTGACTCGGAGCCTGAAATGATGAATAAGAAGAGAAGTGGAAATGTTATTTTTCTAGTCTTCCAGTCGATCGCGCTGCTGAGTGTGTGAAGAGAGTCCCTGTAAAAGCAGAGTTCTTCTGTTAATTTGAGCACACTTAGAAAGATGGTCCAGTTTAGCATCTCTGTTCTGAGCGTGGATAGATTATAAAAACAGCGTCTAGATCTGTAGATCATTACTTCAACTCTGAGATGATCAAGAGACGATTCCGGTTCTGCCATTAGAGACGCGATTCAATTCTGAGTTTTGGGGTCACGATTTAATTTAGAGACAATTTTCAGCTCAGAAACTATTTCCTCTGTTATTCAAAAGCACATCTAGACATGATATTTAAATTATGTGACTGACAAGAGAAAAGACGATGTAAGCAGAACATTTATTTAAAGCATTTCTATGTTTTGAGAAGTCAGTATCTTACCTGCTCTAGATAATCGTCTTAGTTTAACTTCATGTTAGTTTTCCAACCAACGGTGTTAAAACCAGCTTTAAAACAGACTGACTACCATAAAGATGGCTAACAGTAGCTACCTCATATGAAACCTCTACTGCAGGACAGAATGCACCTCAAATCTGTTGTTTTAATGAAAAACAAAGACCTGAAAAGTTTGTAAAATAGTGTTTACTTGAACCACGATGACACTTCGGAGATTAGAGTTGTTTCAAGATAGCAGAAGTGTGGTTTTTATCTCAGCCCCACTCTATCTGTTAGCTGGAAAACTAATCTGTTTCATCAATATGAGGATGCTCAAACAGCTATCTGCTGCTGGTAAGACATTTAAAGGTCACACACAACCTCTGAGCAGAAATCGGCCTGAAGAAATCCCTGAATTGTCCCTTTAAACGGGGTGGTATAAAGGAAGTTCTGCCTCACTTATCTCAATCAGCCGATCTAGATATCAGCAGGGTCTGTTTAAGGTTGAGAAATATTAGCTATCTCATACAGATTGTAATGCAAATCTGCACAAGAGGATACTCTGTGCACATTTTACAATGTTCACATGATTTAGGAGGATAAATATTTCAGTCTGCAGGTTGTAAAGCTTTATGATTTGGATCCAGAGTGTACATTAATAAACCAAGGCTCTCTGAGCAGAAACTGGGCCAGTAAACTGTTCTGCATTTAGACATCGGATGAGACCAGCATGAGAGCCGAGCAACAAGATGGCTGTTTTACAGAGAGGTTACAAGCAGACAGGCGTTATGGCAGCAGGCTATGACTGGGTTACAAAGACCAAGGAAACCAAAACATTCCCGAGGAGAGCAGGTGGTTTTACTGAGCCTGATGCCGAACTGAGCGGTTTTACACTGCAGTCAGTTCAGTTCAGTTGGTTTATAAGCAGAGATGGGTAGTAAGTAGTTGCATCTATTCAGTTACATTTACTTGTGCAACTTTTTCAAAACAAAATTACTTTTAGAGTTAGTTTTACTACACTGTACCTTTTGATTTTATTTGAGTAACATTTTTATAAATTATCGCTACTCTTAATTGAGTGAAATTTCTGAATATCCTTCACTGAATGAAGAAAAAACAAAAAACTCATGAGATACAGACACAAACCTACAGTTAGTTTTTTATGATGTTATTTCTACCTGATAAGGTACTTGGCATTAGAAATACTTCACCCTGTTCTTACCGACTATAAGTATTGGTTTCATAGTTGTTGTCTTTTTTTATTTACAAAAGTGTTTATACTTTTGTATAAATGCCTGAATCTGTTTGTATGTGTTTTTTTTTTTTTTTTTCATTTTAGTCTTTAAAATAACAGGATTTGGACATAACTGCCCATCTTACTCAGCAGGTTGTTGCTAGGTAACCGAAGTCGGTTGGAACTTCAAACTGCTTCTTACCCACCAGGTTGTTGCTAGGTAACCATTTAGTGAGAGAGTTGGTCGATTCCACCAACCTTGTTTAGCTGCAGTTGAAATTTTCCCTCTGCCTGCTTCCCTCAGAATGCTGTGTGGTTCTAGATTGGAGTTCAGTGAAATTATTGAACATTCTATCGGAAGTATTTCGTATTGCAATATTTATTGTTATTGATTTGTTGCCGAGTATTGGCTGAGGGTGAGCTGAGAGATAAACTGAGCAAAGAGAATGAAAGTGGAAAGGAAACTTGGGGCTGAAACATTGGGTCACGTTAAACAAACGTGAAATAAACATTGTGTTTATTTAAACTAAATATGCAGGAGACGGTGAAAGAGTTGAGGGACACACATGCCAAAGAGTCTCCCCTCAATCCCTGCCTACAGTGATTTTAGCGCATCTGACGCACGTCTCGAGCAAAACGCCAAGCATATGACGTCAAAGGGCACACACGTTAAACATGAAGCATCGGACGTGTTTTGACGCGCGGAACACGTTTGGTTTGAACTCACTAGTGTGCAGATCTGGACGAGACTTTAAGTGGCTTATTGGGGCGCAATGGAAATACACAGCTCATGTTTAAGATCTTTTATTTGTAAAGGATGGTAAATTCTTTCCTTCCTTGTCAATATATGCACTACTCTGCTTTGGTGCATCACACAAAAATCTCAGAAGACACGCTGAAGTTGATTCAGACAGGGTAAGGCTTCCTGAGCTGAACTGGGAAGATGACGTTGTCACCATCGATGATGTAGCGTCACAACCTGTTATGAATGGCAGAGGATGCATTTCTCAGGTTTAGTGTCACCCTCAGGCTGCAGACTGCTGAGTCAGTCGCCAGTGACAAGGTCTTCTCGCCCCTCTTTCACCCTGACAGCTGAATTATTTATTAAAGCAGAGGAAAGCACAGGGGACCCTGCTAATTTCTCAATGGGATTGTTGGCTGTCCTCACAGTACGCCATGCAACGAAAAGACAAACCCACAAGACCGGTTTGAAATAATCTGTGAGCATGTTATCCAATATATTTATGAAATGGACCTCCGTCGCCATCCACGCAAATAAAAGTGCTCTCAGTGACTCATTGACTTGTGGCAGAGCTGATGGATCTTGTCTTTTTGAATAGATATAGGCGCTAGCTGGTTTCAAGGACACTGAATGGCGATGTGTGGGAGTCTGAATCAGACCCTTGCAGATTTATTGAGTGCACTCACACCGTCGGATTCATCCCGCAGCCGCAGCTCGAGCTGTTTTAAAGGTTGGGGACTTTGCCAGTTGTCATCATCGGAGAGAGTGCGTCTGTGTTGGTGTCCTTTCATAAATGGCGGCAAGCCAGCGAGCCATGCAGAGGTTAACTTAGCATATGACATTCTCTCCAGCACAGAATCCCCACAAAGAAGTAAATCATGTTAAAGTGGGAGCTTACAGAGAGAGGAGACACCTGTTTCTGATGTTCATCTGCTTAAAGAGGAGCCGTTTATACATAAAGGAGCAATCTGTATCATTAAAGCTTTAAAACGCCACGCAGCCAAACTAATAACAAGTCCTTTGATACCAATTATGCGGAAATACAAGCTTTAAATGTCAAAGTGGTTTAACACGCAACAAATTTAAACAACTCAGAGCACAGCAGCTGTGCAAAACATGCCCGCTTTGGGTTATCAATGAATTATTTAGCAGTTTCTTATCTATTATGTACATCAAATATAACAGATTCAATACGTAACGCCCCTGCAGCAGGTTATGTATCGCACATCAATCAGCGAGGTTCAATAATCACAAGGTCAGTGGTATCAAAAATCACCTTCCAAGGGGCTTTTTGCAGACAGATATTCCTTACTGTAATGCAAAGCCCGGTTACATTATGACCCATAAAAGTCAGCCGGTTACAGAAAAAGTTTCCGCCCTTCACATAAAGACCTGAAATAAAAAATATGGCTGGAAGTAAAGTATACTTTGAACATGACTTTTGGTTTCACTTTGGTGGTGTTATTAAACTTTAATATGCTTGGCTTGTTCTTTATTTGTTTGCAAGTTTATTTTGGTTAAATTTATTGTATATCCCAGCAAATTCTCTTTAATGTGTCAAATATAACAGGTCAGAAAACAGCAAAATGTTACGATGAGCATAAAAATTAAAAGCATGTGATTTATAGTATCATTTCATGTATTGCTTCAACAACAAATGGACAGATAAAAAATAAAAGGAAAGAACAAGAATGATTTTAAATCCTCAGTTCCAACACAGATAGTGATGTAGTCTCATTATTTTAACTTAATAATGACCAAAAATCTCCAGAAATCTGAAATATATGCCTTTGACTCCTGGGGAAGTAGCGTAGTTTTTTCTTTGAACCACCTGAATGATTATAAAAAAACAGTAAATGGTGAATCATTTATCTAATACACTTTTCTTGTTGACAACTAAAAGCACTTTCCAGTACATAATCATACACGCACTTCTTTAAAAAAGCTCTACATACAACCACAGTCACAGACAGACATTTCAGAACCAGACTCGGATGTATTCGGCGCTCACTTGAAAATCCACTGGTTAAAATACAGACATTAAAGTCGGCAGGAAATTAAACTTTATAGTTCTTTTCCAGTTAAACCATCAGATCCATTAAAGGTTTTAACATTCACACTGAGATTTACGGAAGAAAACAAAGTGTTACATGTTAGTGTTGTGTTTTCTCCACCTACATCAATACAAACTTTACATAGACGAGCAGATTAGTTTTTTTATTTAAGTTTTATTTAACCTTTATTTTACCAAGATAAAAAAAAAATCCCATTGAGATTCAAATTCAAAAATACTTCACTTAAACCAAAGGGAAATTAAATAAAATAAAACCTTGTGAAAGGGAGTCCTGGCCAGAAGACAACAACAAATACAACACAGAGAAATAAACGGCTAAAAGAAAATGTCAAACTATTTATTTCCATGTATTTTCCATACAGTTGACACTTTGTTTGTTTACATGTGTTTTTACTGGATATTAATGAGTCGTATGTTATTTAGGTTTGACTGCACAGATCTGAGGGCTTTAATTTTCTGACTAATTCAACATCCAACATATTTCTCAGTTTGTTGCTTCCCTTTGCTTTGAATACCGTCTCCATAAAGGTGTCATCTAGAGCTGCAACCGATAATTATTATAGTTATTGATTATTCTGATGATTAATGACGTAAAAAAAATTGGTGCATTTAAAGCTTTTTATGCAATATTAGAAATATATTCAGATTCAAAATAAACAAATAATCCAATTCCTTTTTCAAATAAGAAAATAAACATTTTGTTACCTAAAATGTAATAAAATAGCATGATCATTTGTAGCAAATGATGCATCTGCAGCTAAAAAATACTTCTAACATCAACATATGAAAAGCTCAGCACTTTCTTCTTGACGTAACATCAATCAGCATAAAGTGTAGCGTTAATCTGTTCATTACTTTTCAAATAAGTAATTAATAATTGTGTTAAAAAATGTTTTAATTCCCACAAGATTTGAACCAGATGAAGGTAAAACTATGCTACGAGAGGATTTTTAGGTAGAATATATTAATAGATAGTTTTGGGGTTTTTTTATGAAAAATTTTTGTCCAGTTTTGAATGTGTTATTCTTTCAGCAATTGGCTTTTTTGAAGCTGCACACTCCAGTAGCAATCAATTACTAAATTGGTTGATGATTATTTCAAAAATCAATTCATCAGGATTAATCCGATTTATCATTTCAGCCCTAGACTGAACAGATCTGAGTTTTTTCCATCTCGTCCTGCTGCTTTTTTGATTTTTCTAGCTAATTCCTCATCATTTGTTGCCTCTTTTTGCTTTAAATATGGTCTTCATGACCAAAATGTGTCAACAGGAATAAAATCGACATGTTATCTGCAGTCCTCCACTCAGGGCACACCCAGATGGACTTGCAGCCACACACATTCACCTGCAGCCGCGCTTCGTCACAGCAACAGATGGACGGCCTTGAGACAGAGCCAGGGAGACTTGCATTAGGGCAGAGCTGCCGGTTGATTTCTAAGATCAGGTGCACGTCTACACAAAGGCACCTTCTGCTCTTTTCAAGTATGGTGGTTTGCAAGCCGCAGGACAAATGGGGACGCAAAACAACAGTGGCATCTGTGGCAGGTAATGATCCCCTCACCAAAAATCTGGATAATGACATACCTCCACCATTTGTTGCTGTTAAAATCACTGTTGCTCACTCGAAGCTCCACGTGTGTCCTGCAGCAACATGTGCCGGAGCTGCAGCCATACATCAGCAGTCAGCCGGTGTTGGAGATGGGCCAGCGAGAGCAGAGCCAGATGAAATGGCTTCTGCTTTTATCTTTCGCGTCCATAAATTTTGGGCTGCACACGTTGCATGAGGTCAAAGGCTGATCCGAGCGCACCGCAGCCAATAAATAACTTTGCCCTTTTTGCAGGAGCTTTTGGTTGATTCTCAATGCTAAGGTTCTTGAGGCGTTACATTTCACTGCCGTTTGCTTTTAAAACGTAACGGTCAAAAATAATCACGTTCACGAGGCTTTCAGCGTAGCATCTGTTTTTATTGTCACCTTAACATTTGAATTACTCATGGTGATTCCAAACACCTTCATGATGACAAATATCTCTTTGTGTTCTGTGGTGTTTCACATCCAAACGGTGACATTGGGTACTACAGCTAAAGTATGTTGCTTCTATAAATCAAGCTTTCCCAATACATGCTGGCAGACCTGGGCGACATGGCTTAGAAATACAATTTTAGATTTTTTCACATCAGATCCAATTTCAAACAATTTTTTTTTTCTCGCCTTCTTTTCTTTAAGGAGAAGTTAAGAATGACAGAATATATATTTAAAAGTGGCTTTTAATTCAATCATCCTGTCTGTGAGTTGTACGACTAAGTAATAGGCAATGAGAATTTTTGTTTAATTACAAGAATAAAGTCATAATATCAGCAGAAAAAAGGTGCAATTTTACAAAAAAAACATGTTAAAATTATAAGAAAAAGTTATTTTGTTGATTAAAAGCTTAGAGTTACCAGGATCTGACATAACAAGTTCAGTTTGTGGTTCTTTCTTCTAAAACAGAAACAAACAATTGTTTGCATTATTGATCAGAGTCCTGCTGCTGATAATTATTTGCTTCTGTTGTTAAAAAATTAAGTATTTCTATGAAATATTATTTGTAAAACTTATTCCAAAGTACAACTTCAAAAGATGCTCAACATTCCTCAGTTTTCATGTTGGAGTTCTCATAAAATTACTACTTTATTCTCATAATTAAAAAGTAAAATCATAGACTGGCCTTAATACTTCATCATAGAGTTTGCCTGAATTCAACGCACAAATAAATAGAAACATCAAAATGCTTTTGTCAAACAAGATGGTGACCCATAGCGTGATGACATCACTGTCCAGGAAACACAGAGAGTGCATTGGTGGAAAAACATTCACATTTCCCAAAAATTAAATCTTCAAAAACCAAAAGTTTGATTTATTTATCCCAAGTCTTCCTTCCTCTTTTATGTTTAATGAAATTTACATTACTTAGCATATAGCATGTTGCATAATTATTCAAACAAAAACCAAAAAGTTTAGTGTATTTTACTGGGATTTTATGTGATAAACCAACACAAAGTAGTAGATAGTTATTAAAGTGGGAGGAAAATTCATAGCTTGACGGTAGAATAGGTTAAGTACTCCTGTATATTATGGTGATAATATACAGTATTTTTTTTTTTATCATCTCCAAATGACACAAAAGCCTCAGCAGATAGGAAGTAACAGAAAAACAAAGCTTGTTTACGAGCCATAAGTCTTTAACATAAGCTGCAGGTGTGAGTCTGCATCTCATGCAAGGTTGGGTAAAATAAGCTTGTCATTTATTTCAGTAAAGCTACTGTGGATAGAGTATCCAGAAATTTTACTGAAGTAACAGCAGTAATCCTTTATAATAACACTCCTCAAGTAAAACTTAAAATTGAGGTGTAAAATAAAACTACTAAAGTATTTTCTTTCCCCCAAAAATTTAACTGGTTACTACAGCTGCATGGTACATTAAGTGTTTATTTGTAAAGCAAAATACTAAAATGTATCCACTTTAAAATTATGCACTACTTTTTGTTGGCTTATCATATCAAATACTAATGAAATACATTTACGTTTGTGGTTGTACTTATAAAACTTGTTGGGTTGTTAATCAAATAAAAACAAAACAGTTCTCAGTTCTGTTTTGCATGAAAAGCAATGTTCACATTGTGAGTTTCCCCACAGTCAATGTAGCAAAATTACACTAATGTAATGAACTCTGTGCTGCGGTTATACGGCTATTATAGTTAAAGTAATTTAATCATAGTAGAATGCTGTTCTGTGATTGGTTGAGATGTTGTATCAAATCATTTTAGATTTAAACTTTAGCTCAAACATAATCTTTTTACCTTGACTTTAGTTTCGTGGATATAAAGAGTTTGTTTTTCAACAGATTAGATAAAGAGCAGGATGCCAGCAGAAAACAGCTTAAAAAGATGCCAATAACCTTCATAATGGAGATTATAGCTACAGACGGCTAGATGTTTTTTGCAAAAACGCATCAGGTTACATAAAAGGAGTCAGTAACAACTAATTAACTATTGGCTTCTTTACAGTGGCGTCCATTTATAGGGAATGTTTCAACAACTTTAATTAGTTGTTTCAATTAAAGGCCGAGGGTTGCCCAGTCTGGGGCTGAAGGTAACCCTTGGAAAGCTGCAGATGGTCAGACATATGAATGAATAATGAATGAAATTCAGTTTAGTCAGATATCGGTTGATTTATTGTGAACTTCCGTTTGATTGATGCGTAAAGCCGCATGAATTGGATCTCTGATGCTAACTCAGTTTTCAGGAAGTGAGGTTTTCGCTCTATTTTTGTCAAACAAATCATGAAACCTGTTTCTGCTGGAGTGTTTGTAGCGGCGGTGTCGGTCTGGAACTAGATGATGGTTCGATAGTAATCACATTGCTGCTAACGGAGAATACATGGGGCAGACAACTCTACACACACACCCACACACACACACAGTGAACGACCTGTTCGGTAAAGGCGCGGCTGACGTGCTGAAACACAATCTCCACCTGTCTGTGAGTGATCCGATGTCATGTTTCCCCACCGCTGGGGCCCGGACCATCTCCCCTCTATCTCTGGATTCAAACATCGACCATTAGCGTCTCCCCTTGATCCGCTCTCCTCTACTTTTGCTTTAGTAAACGCGATAATAGCAGCGCTGTGTTCGTGTGGGTTCTGTGTTAACACTGCGGCTGTCAAAGGCCATCATGCCCCTTCAAAGGATGATGGCTCTCTAAAGTGGGTTCTCTCAGTGGCAGCCATTTTCCACTTGACTGGCCCCACACACCAAGGGGGACTGGTAGCCCCTAGCAGCTGGGCGGCTCTGGCCTCTGGGTGGGGGGAAGGAGATGAATGGCTTGATAACAGGGGAGGGAGCTAATGGCGAGATAAGACGGCCATCTACACACATCACAGTGTTTGTTTTTATATGTTTGGTTCAAAGATATTCGCCACAAAACACTCTGATGCTCTGCAGGCATGGCAGCTCGTTTATCCAACAACAAATCGCTTTTACTTTTTATCAATTTATTAAAATGTAGATTCAGAGGAACACAAGAGTCAACATGGAGTGTCAGGTTTTAATCGTCATCAGATTTCCTTCCATCCATCCAATATTCCGTCTATCCGTCTGTCTGTTCATCCATCTATCCGTCTGTTCATCCATCTCTCCATCCATTTGTCTGTTCATCCATCCATCTGTTCATCCATCGGTCTGTTCATCCATCCTTCCGTCTGTTCATCCATCCATCTGTTCATTCATCCATTCAGCAATCCATCTGTTTAACCGTCCATCTGTCCATCTATCTATTCATCCATCCATCCTTCCACCATCCATCCGTACATCCATCCATCCATCCATCCATCCAGTCTAGACGGATGATCAGAAATATCTCCCTTAAATGTATTTATTTGCCAGCCAAGCGATGGGAGTCTGTCTGTGGAACAATGTGGGATTTTGACATGAAAGACGTGTTGCAGCCCTGAACAAAGCATCGATCGGAGCGCCAGCTGAAATTTTATCTCTTGTAGAATTCTTGCAAATCTTTTGAGCCCCTCGATCATCAGCAGAGAGCCAGAGTCTCCCCAGCAGCTGGAAACCAAAGCTCAGTGAGCTGCGAATATGTTTGCTTGGCCATCTGGGCTTTGTGTCAACACCCAGGGTCCACTGAGGTCTCTGTCGAGACGGAGGGAGCAGGAAGCATTTTCATAAATCACTTCCTGACACCAAATCAAGGTGATGTGGTTGGCAGCCTGCTGCATGTGGATTGTGCTTGCTCTGGCAAAACACAGAGAGCTCTGCTGGGACTTAAGAAGCTCTGTTGCTATTTATGGCTGAAAAATAAGGATGATATTTTTCCTGAACTTTGATAATTGAAATATATTCCCAGAAATGTGTTAACTCTGTATCCGCTTATATAAAGGGGACCTATAAATCAAAATTCACATTTTGCACATTTTTGGATTTCCATTTGGGTCTTTATTGCATCTAGAAACAGCTCATGCGCTTAAACAGAAAACACTCATCCATTTTTTTGGCAATAAGTTAACGTTTTTGGTGTCTGGAAAATGATCCTTGTCAAAAACCTCCTGATTGTCACATCGCACTATTGCCTAGCAACCCCAGCTGAGCTCCACCTGTCTCCTAGCAACCCAAGTGGAACTGAATCAGTATTGGCCAGCTGGTTTTACCTCTATGTGTGCTTTACAATGGCTGCTGGCAAAGACAAGTGTTTTGCCGTTGATTTACCATTCAGAAACAACTTCTTTCATTCTTGTTGCCTGTGCAGGAGGCTCTACTTATGCTTCTCAAACAAGCACATTATAGGCCACGACTTGTAATCATTAAGTCGTACCAACAAGATATCAAGTTACTTATTTATATTTTTCTTCCATGTAACCAGACAAGCTCTGTGGAATTGCAGCCGTATTCACATGAGAGCTTAAACTTTGAGTTGGGGGCGTGGCCAGCAGCATTTTATTTGGATTTAAAATGAAAAAATGCCCTAAAACAGCTCATTCTGAAAGGAGCTCAAAGTAAGCAGAACTGAGCAGAGTAAAATCTCATGATCTAAGAATGAGCAAAAAATGTGGTGAACATAAAACAATCCTAACCCGTTCCAGGAAGCATAATAAGTCACCTCTAAAATGTTCATGCAGCAACCTTGATTTTGCTCCCCACCCTGATGGACTAGCTCTGTACTACCCACAGTGTTGAGGTAATAATTAGCTCACTGCAGCAGGGTAACAAGTTTGCACCCCCGTCCTGCTGCGCAGCTCTGTAATTGGTCCCCTCATGTGGCACAGTTGGGCCCCAGAACAAAGGGTTCCCAGAGGGGGAATCTACGCTGACCCATGCTGAACCCACCACAACAATGACAGGCAGGAAGCATTTACATATGCTGACAGACTTGTCTCTTCCTAGGGTGGAGTGCTAGGCACTTCATTAAAGCAACATCAATACCTGCTGATAGAAAACGAGGCGAGGGCCCGTGCGCATCACTGTCTGCTCCGAGACGCCGTAGTGAAATGACATGGCGCTGTCACATCTAATTTCAAATAAATGGACGACGTTTATTAAAGCGAGTGTGTGTGGAAATTGATGGGAGAGAGGCGTTGAGATGCTGTCTGAGCCGAGCCTGTCTGCATGCATCAGCAATTGGTTTACCCACAAGCTGTTCACCTGCCCATCAGCAGCCAGAATCTGCCGGCCTGCGGCACAACCAAACACATTTCCTTACTTCCTTAGCGCTTCAGATGGGAGCCGCAAGACATCCATTACAAGGAAACATGAGACTGTGACATTATTGGTGAATTTTGCAATGGTGATATTTTTTTCCTCACTTTTCCTACTTTCTTTATCATCACATTGTACCTGTTATTCTCCTTGAGCTTTAGCATTTTGGTTACTAAGGGTGCTTTCACTGCAACTGGTTCATTTGAAGTTGTCTGAATGTGTAATCAAACTCTAATGCAAAGTTAATTTAAAAAAACAAACTGGTCCGCTTAAAAACTCTGTTTCTTTTCAGTTCAGATGTGCGTATGTGAACACCAAGCAGACCAAAGACCGCCCCAAAAGCAAGAAGTGGACTATAGTGCAAGGCATTCGGGGTAAATATGGCTAAAACAAACTCGCATCTAGCACTAACAGGAAAAATGGCTTGTGATTTTTTTTGTCAAGAGATCTAACGCTACTCCATTTTTGTTTTCGTTTTGTGAAGAAGGAATTTGCGCTCATGTCTTCTTCTATGTTTTCATAACTTATAGCCCAGTAGACTCAGTTCAATTGAGGACCAAAATTGCAATATTTATTACATTTTCAGTTGGTGCTGTTCGCTTTCACACTGCACTGTGCCAAACAATCCAAACTAATTGAAAAACCTGCTCCCCTCCTTACCTGTGGTGGCTCTGCTCTATGAACCACTGAAGGAAACGACTCAAAAACCTCTGAAGAAGACATGAGCACAATTTCCTTCTTCACAAAATGTAAACAAAAATGGAACAGTGTCAGATTTTAGCGGTTGTAGGATTTCTCTTCTGTCATTTGTAAAACAATCAAGAGCCATTTCTCCTCCAATAACTACACTATATTTATAAAAATATATATACATTTTTAATTTAAGATGATTTAATATGACAAAACCGCGGTTTGTAAAAATATTCTATCCAGAAACTCTCATGTGACTTACTAAAGAATGCTTTGTTATTGCATTTTAGGAAATAAAATATTTATTTTCATATTAAAAAAGAATTGAATTATTTGTTAATTTGAATCTTTTAATATATTTTTAATATTATATATTTAAGATGTAAGTGGTTAAACAAAAAGTATGCAGAATGTGCAGATCTTTTATCTGATTAATCATCAGAAAAATCGGTTAATAAAATACTTGTTAGTTGTAGCACTACAGTCAGTCTTTTGCAGTTACAGTATTGCAGACATTGAAACTGCTGCACTGATTAAGATTGGAAACACTGTGCAGCTCTGTTTGAGAGTTACAACAAATATTTGCCTTCTCTTTGCAGCTGTGCTTCAAAGCAGAACCCTGCAGTCGTGCAAAGTCACGCACCGGTGACACATCTGTCGATTCAGCAGCCATGCTGCAGGAGTGCAGGTGGGTTCCTCCATCCATTGCATCATGCGGCTGCAAATTTGTTCCCTTACCCCGTTGAAGGAAGGGTAAATCCTGCTTCCATTCGACATGCTGCTCATTTAGCTGAGAGGCTCTGTGGCTGGCGGGAGGGAAGGACGGCTGAGGGGGGAGCTGTGTTTGTGTCAAGGGCTGGGGGGACTCTTTGGGAGGTGTCGACCTGAGCAGATGGACTTCTCAGTGGCGTAGTAAGTGGAGTTTTCACATGGCAGAGGAGACTGCAGGATCTCACAGGACCGGGACGCAGCGTCCAGGTGGCCACGGCCCCTCCTGACCAGCTGGAGCAGCGATGGGACCATCTGACACTCCAAGGGAAATGATACACTTTTCTTTTGCTGCTTTGTTATTTCCCCACACACAAAAGCCCAGAGCCAATCAAGGAGTTTAGCTAATCAAGCGTAAAGAAAACCCTTTTGATTGCATGCAAGCATCCAAGGTCATGTTCACTGAAGAGGAGCAGGTCTGATAAACACTGAAGCTGATCTTTCTGTGCTCTCATTTTTAAAACAAAATTAGAAATATGGTTGAGTTGAATTAGGGCAAACTAATATCGTCATCATCTCTAGATTTTCTAGTACTGTGTAGCTGTAACAATAAGAATAATTCTCAAATACAGAAAAAAAGAAAAGTGTGTCTGTTCAGATTAATTATCAGCAAGATGGCAGATTAATGGTGCTGTTCAACTCATCAGTAGAATATTCCTATGTTTAGAAGAAACTCAAATGTCAGTTTCTTCTCTAATATTATACGCCCCTGCCTTGTTGCCGTGGTTACATGTTGAAACAACTGTTGGAAAGTAAAGAAGTTAAAGCAACAATCGTTCCAGCTGCACAGCATTACAAACCAGAGGCAATAATTGTCCAAACAAGCTCCAACTCAACCCAAAAAACTATGAACAGAAATCTGCAGAGAGAGAAAAATCAGGACAAATGTGACGGAGCTGCTCTGACCTGCTGCCACCATCAGCGACGCAATTCTAGAAAATGAAATAAACTAAAGTTTGTGGTTGCATTGCGACAAAATGTGACACAGACACAGTAGATGGTTATCTCTCCTTTGCTGCCTCTGCTTCAACCTTAGGCTAACACACTAATTTTTTTTTTTTTGAAGGGGATCTGTTATGCAAAATTCACGCACATTTTCATTTTTCTATTTTCTTCTACAAACTACCAAAGTTCTTAAAAAAAAACGCCTAGGCACTAAGTGAATGATTTTTGATGTCTGGAAACTAAGCAGTTTCAAAAACATCCCGATTGTTAAGTAACATTTGATAGGCATTGCGTCATTACCTGGCAACCCCAGCTGAACGCAGGCCTGTTACCTAGCAACCCAAATGGAGTTCCAGCACGTTTGGTCTACTGGTTTTGCCACAGACAAGTGTTTTGTTGTTGATTTATCATCCAGAAACCACTTGCTGCATTCTTGCTGGCCGTGCAGGAGGCTCTACTTCTGCTTTTCAACAGTTGTACATTTGCGCATCTGTTTGCAGCCATTTTCACGTGTGAGTGTAAACGTTGAGTTGGGTGGCGTGACAAGAGACCCTGAAATACTTCATTCTGAAATCTTATCATCTAAGAATGATTTTGTGCAAAAAAACAGTAATGATCATGTTTTGTGTTGCCCATGTAGACATTCTGGGTCGCCTTTAAGATTTTGTACAACCCCATCCTGCGAACTCACATCTGCAGCCGTGTGCAGTGATTTTGGCTCGGTTGATACACGCCGCAATGTGGATTCAGCAAATCCAAGTGAGAAAGTCCCATCTGTGCTTCTCCTCCACTGATCCCGAGCCCCGCAGGCTGCGTAGGGCTAATTGTGGCCTTCCTTATCTTTTTGTTTTTACTCCGTGTCGGGGTCAAAAAAGCTCCCAAGTGACCGGCGGCAGGAGCAACAGCCATCGGCCCCCGCTGAGCGTCAGTAATTAGACTCCTCCCCCCGCCCCACAGACCTTGGCCGGGGAACCTCTCGCTCTCCGTCTGAAGGGTCAGGATGGAGAACAGCTGCTGAGGGGAAACCACCCTCTGGTCCTCGCGGTTCTACTCGAAACGCTGGCGGCGCCGTCTTTTAGATATTTCATGGAATGGGTCATTTAATTCCTGAATATTGGGTATTTTACTCTTCTGGGACTGTTCGTTATCTCCCCTGCATGTCGTTTAACATTAAAATAATGTGTTGGTATTAAGTAGTAAAGTTAGAGGAAAACAATTTTAGCCCAACTTGCAACATGCAAAATAATTTATGGAATACATAATAGCGGATTTATCACAAAAATTGATTATTCTTTTATATATATATATATAGATATAGATATAGATATATATATATCTATATCTATATCTATATATATATATATATATTGCTGCAACAGTTTGTCAGCAACATGCTGCAGTCATATGTTGGTGCCTATTTCTTCTTCTTCTTCCTCCTCTTCCTCTTCTTCTTCATAGTTTAGATCAGGGATGTCCAAAGTGTGGTGCGGGGGCCACTGATGGCCCTCGACTGCAATTCAAGAAGGGGATAAATTTCTCCTTCCACAACAAAAGTGACTGATTGAGATGGAGATTATTTTATTTCTAATAATAAGACACAAAAAAAAGTTACATGCCACACAAAATATTCATCTTTTTCCCTTTCCTTTAATTTCATCGTAAATCTAAATTTCACCATATTTACTCAATGACTTTTACTCTAAAGCAGACTTTAATTTATTGAATTAGTTCATTAAATTTGACCAAATACAGAAGGTGTTTTCAGAGAAAGAGTGACTATAATCCTTTTCTTGTGCTGAGAATAGACTCAGTTTCTGTAAATTTTGTTCCAATTTAGTCACAAATCATTTGCAGACTGGATGTCTTTCTTTTAATGAGGCAAACATGCAGAAGTGATTTTCAAGTTTGGCTACCTGAAAAATTGAGCTGCCTAGTTTTGTTAAAGTATTGCATGCTTAGTTTATTGTTGAGCAAATAAAGAAGAAAAACTAACTGAAAGTTACAGTTTTTGACCCATTAGTACTTTTGACCTGATGATTTTGTCCCGTGTGACTAAACCTTTATCACCCTGGATTAGATTAAAACAACCACAGCTGACTAGATCTGCAGATGCATTGAATGTAATTTGGTGGCCAGTTTTCAATCCGATATAACATTGTAACGATTCAGCCTGATTATTTAATGTTAGAGGCAGAGGTCTGTGAAGGAGAGGCGTTGCTGAAAAACAAGTTTTATTTTTATTTTATAACAACCACAAAATTACTAGAGATGATTTAGATTATAAAGTCATATGTTGGAGCCCATTTCTTCTTCTTCTTCTTCCTTATAGAAGAATACATGTGAATATTTTTATTTTAATGCAGTTAGCATCACTGTACAGTGGACACATGTTTATTTGCAGATCATTCAGAGCATTTCTAAAATATTTGAAGAAAAAAAATTACAACAATATTAATTTTCACTTTAGGGTCAATAAAGTATCTTTGAATTTGAATTTAATTGCATATTAAATTCAATTAAAAGTATTTAAAGGTGTTTAAATAAAGTCTAAACAAAACCTTTATAAAGTATTTCATTTAATAATATCAACGTTGTACCTTAGAAATCTTAAATAGGGTCAGATGATCTGTAATTATCCCAAAATGTATTTAAATATATCTGAAATGTGTTTGCTTATTCACCCATTGTTCTCATTTAGCTTTTTTACCCTGTATTAAGGTACTGAAATTATTCTTCCGTAAAATCATTCCCAGAGCTGAAAAACATTTTAAGTTAACAAAGCTGCATTTTATATGCACTGAATATATTTTTGATCTTTATTGCAGCTCATAACTTTTAATCAGGATTAAAATGCCATAAAAGGTCCTAAATTGAATATATTCAACCTTGAAGAAACTTTTATAATCTGGCTATAACACACTGAATGAAGGTGGCGATTGAGATTAAAAGCAAAATTAGGAGCAAGAATTAGGATTTCACCTGAATTGTTGATTTAGATGTAAAGAAGAACAATTTAAGTTATTAAGTTGCAAAGTGCATTAAAATGTTGAGGTTACAGGTGGAAGTTAAACAGGAATCGATGCGTTTCACTGATGAGCGTATTTTAAAAGTGTGTTTGTGACATCTGCTGGTCAGGAAAGTATAATGCAGGATTCTTCCATTCAGTAGATATTCACTTTAAAGGTTATAGATTTTCTCTGCATAATAGTAAATATTTATACAAACTTAGCAGAGTGAAAATTGTCAGCACCAGTCATGATTTTAGTCCTGTGAACTGATGGCAGACGGTTCTTAGGTTTTAGATTATCACCTACTGAAGGCTGTGTTTTTTAAAGTAATAATAATAATAATAATAATAATAATAATATAATCTGAAATTGTTGCACAAGAAGTCATGGAGTTTTTAGAGACAAAGTAACAGAGCCAAATTTAAGAGCAAATAACAATAAAATTATGAGAATGAAGTAAAAATAATACAAGAAAAAAGTGACATTATTATTATAATAAAGTCATAAATCTGACACATAAAAGCTGTCTTACCACTGCGGTTTGTTTTGAAATTATACTTTGATAATTGGTTTTACAAAAAAGGATATACTTAATCTGTTAAGACATCAGAATAAGATTATTATAATAACCTGATGCTGATATGTTTAAAACAACCTTATTTTTGGTGATTTTACGATTTTACTCTCGAAATATTATGACATAACATTACAACTTTATCTACGTATTATTTTGATTTTATTCTCGTCATATTGTGACTTTATTCATGTGATTCTGTGACTTTATTCTCATATTACTACTACAACTTTATTCTGCTAATATTATGACTTTATTCTCACCCAACTTCATTCTAACATTCTTGTAATTTCATGCCATTTTTTATAATTTTATTTTTTTTATTCTGTAACACTTTATTTGAATTGGTGTGCATAAAACTGACATGACACTGTCATAAACATGATATAACACCTGTTATGAACATGAAGGAGTCTCCATGAATATTTGACTATTGTCATGAAGTGTAATTAGGTAAATAATGACACTTTTAATGCAACTTTGCATTAAAAGTCATTATTTAACGAATGAATGAAGTCTCCTTCATGTTCATAACAGGTGTTATGTTTATGACAGTGTCATGTCAGTCTTATGTACACCCCTTCATAATAAAGTGTTACCTTTTATTTTTTCTTAGCCTGGCCCTAACACACACTCTGTCGTACATTTTGGTATTTTGCTGCTATAAAGTAATTAAATACACAAACGTCCTGAAGCGCAGATCTGTTTCTGTACTTGAGAGTCTTGAGACTTTCAGGCTGACTGTCATAACGGACACTCAGTGTTGCAGAAGTCTCCCGACTTGAAGAGCCGGTAAACGTTAACCAGCGGGAACATGGTGACGGAGCCGACCAGCGAGCCCATTTGTGCTGCAGCTCCACACCACACGAGGGCGCTGTGGCTGCGATCTCTCAGGATGACTCCCACCATCACCTTAACGTAAGACAGCGTCCCAGTGAACAAGAGCCAAGAGAGCACCTGGTGGAGATAAAGCAGAAGCGAGGACTCGCCTGCTTATCTCGGAACATGGTGACACAATTAAACCTCGCTTCGTCATCAGCGGTGCTGAAGGAGCTGAACTTTATCACCTTTCTGATAAAAACACTGACGAATAGTGACTCAGTGATTTCACTCACAATGATCGCCTCTCCCAGAGCAGACCCACGCAGCAAAGGACATGGACTCAGAGCTGCCATGGCCATGTTGTAGCCGCCGAAGCCTGAACCCAACACGGTCAGGACGCAAAGAAACATCAGAGACCTGAATACAAACAAAGTCAGTTAGCTACAGTCTCCTGATATAAATTAAACACTAAAGCAGGTTATCTTTTGAAGTTTCACTTTGATTTTATAGAAATAATCGTCATCTAATTTAGTAATTGATTAGTCGTTAACTACAACAGAGCATCTTCAGTCAGAGGCTTCTTCAGATTTACTGTAATACATACTGCTACCAGAGATATTTCCTGCCATCAGCATTTACAGTAACTCTTTAAAGAATCTGAATCAATGGATTATAATAACATTTAATTTCCCTTTTGGATCAATAAAGTATTTTTGAATTTAAATTTGAAAATATTCAGACTCAAAAAAGGCCTTTGTTTTGAAAGAACAAGTCAAAGGAGTAATTAAACCAAAGCTGTACAAAAACAATATGCATTTTACAGTTAAAATTTAAAAAACAACTTTGTCTATAAATATGTTTTTCCCAAAACTCTCAGGTTTTTGCTTCAACTGGTTCAAATTCAGCAAAAAAAATTACCTTTGGCCATCTAATTATTAATAAATTAATTTTTAAAAAAGAGTTATCAGTTTATTCCTGATGTTAAGCCAAGCAGAAATGGCTCGACTTTCCACATTTTGATATTAAAAGTATTTTGTAACTACATCCTTTGCTGCAAATGATCAAGCACTAAAGCAATGCTATATTATGTTATGTAAATGTTTATTTTCTCATTTGTAAAAGGAATTTGATTGCTTGTTTGCATCTTTTAATTTATTTCTAATATTGTATAAAAAAAGGTTTAAATGCTTAAATGAAAAATAAAAAAAATGCAAATCTTCTCATCTGATTAATTGACAAATTGTAAGAATATTTGATAGATTACTTGATAACAAAAGTAATTGTTAACTGTAGCCCTAATCTGAAGTTACGATGCCTTGAGTATATTGTTATCGCAGTTTGTAGCATTGTTGCTTTACAGAAAGAAAGTCCTGAGTTTGAATCCCTGCATGGAGTCTTTCTGCATGAAGTTTGTGTTAAAGTAATCGTTTTAAATATTATTATTATTATTAAGTAACACACAGACTAACATTTTGGAGACACCTTTCCAAAGTCCCAGATTGATTCTGGGGGAGTAAAAAAAATGTTTTTGAGCTAAAAATTAGGGTGGCAAATGTAGCTGATCACTAAAGATAAATAGTCAGTATACCAGAAGAGACATGTAGAAAGCTTATAATAATGACTTGAATGACAGTAATTTTACATCTGAATATTTTTAGTCAATACATTAAAACTAATTTTGTTGCTATAATCAAACCTGGTGACAAATGTATCTTTTTTCTGGTGACCTTTCAAACTAAATTACTTGTGATAAAGAAATAATTTTGTAGAGTTTTTTTATAAACCTGAGAAAGAAACCAAATAATCTCCCCAGATAGCGATGTGATGTGATGTAGAGACAGCTGTCTGAAGCAAACCCACTCCACAGAGACGCAACCCCGCAACCCACAGAGCCTGGGGAATTTATGACTAATGTCCTGATGATGCACTGCGCTGTCAACACAATCATGGGAAAAAATTAAACACACTCTATGATTCACTGGCTTGTGGCACCACCATTAGCTGCAGTAAGTGGAAAATTTGGTCCTCCTTGTTCCATGTAAAATTTGCAGACATTTTTTATGCAAGACTCAGTGAAAACGTAACTAAACCAGAAAAATAAACTTTTTTTTGCAGAGAAAAGGGTATAAATTGGACCTTAACGGTGTGTTTCTGTGCAAATTACTTTTGTGTAGACTTGTTTAATTCTTGCTTAATGCTGCCCTACTCTGGTTGAACCATAGGCGTCACACCCAAAGGGGAATGTGGATGTTTTAATACCGTGACTTTTTATGCAGTTTTGCTCAAAAACTGCATTTCTTTGCTGATGTTCTTTGGGACATTGACACAGGATGGGGGGTTGAAGTCAACCCCACCAAAATGACTCCTCTGGTCCGACTCTGGAGGTAATCAGAGATCTGTGACTACCATGAGCTCTAAGGCTAAATCTGGATTTCAGAACTACTGTGACATAATGACACAGCACAGTCTATTTGTGCCTGATTAGATTATCTGATCAGATGTCTCTGATGTGGATCATACCACGAGGAAATTGGTTCAACTTCAGGAGTATTTGAAGTACTAAATGTATTCAGGCAGCCTACAAAAGAGGCATGATACTTGGATCATCCAGATACAGTGGAAATCCCCTCAAAACGATTCGTCAGCGTATTGCTCAAGTGAATGTCGAAGGTTATGAGCCACTTCACTTTGGTGGCTCTGAAAGCACACAGCCTGTGACCCTACCAGATCAACTTGGATATGGATTAAAAATAGCCAAAATCATCACCTCCATTTGTGTATTATGGCCAAACTTTTCTACGTTGGTCTAATTTGTCCAAATGTCAGTGAACCAGAAATCTTGAAGTTCCTGGAGCTGCAAGTTGGCAAATTCCTATATGGAGAAACTTCTTTAGGCAACTTTTCTAAATAATAAGCCATCGTGTGCTTTCAGTCTTTTTCTTATTTTCCTCTGCAATGTCTTAAATGTTTTTACAATTTTTCTCTCCACAGCCTGTCTGAGTTCAAATCGCTTCAGTTTTTTTAATTACTGGCTTGTTTTGCTTGTTAATTAACTGACGTTGATTTATAGCATCTGACTTCTGTTTTCCTTATGAAATCCAATATAAGCAGCAAGGGTCCTCTTGTTATTCCCCATTACTAATTACTTTACCTGTATAGCAAAGTGGGGTGTGGGGGCCATTTGTGGCCCCTCAACTTGTTTCGTCTGGCCTCGCAAACACAATTCAATAAATTAGGACAAAACTTTGACTTTTAAATCAAAATCTTCTCACAGAAATGTTAGATGCAAAACAAAGTGATCATCTTTTTCAAGCTTTTTCTATTTTCATGGTAAGTAGAACCACATCTACTCATTGGTTTATACTCTAAATTACTGCTTTTCATTGCTGTATTAAAACTTGGATAAATACAGCAAGTGTTTTCAAATGAAGACTTTCAAATGATCCTGTTTTTACTTTTCAGTTTTCTTCAATCAAACCCAAAAATCTGTGATCCTGATTCTAGAAAAACATTTTTTTTATTACTTTATGTGTTAAATTAAAATAATTCATGCATAATTTGTAGCTGAGTAGATAAAAAAAAAAACAGTATTTTGGGTAATTTTGGTCTTTAAAAATGATATTTTTTTGGCCCACTCGTACGCGACAAAAGGTTTGTGCGCTCTTACTGTAGCGTCAAAGCTTTGCTGTGCTTCATGTTTCATGAGTTTCATGACTTAAATTCTGTGAAAAGTATTTTTTTTTTTACCTGTTCTGGAAGAACATTGCAATAGTACAGGCCACTGGGTTGGCCACTGAGGCCAAAGCTGCAGATAGATGATAGGCAAGATTCCCATACGACATGCAGGAGTACGTCTGGACCGATGGCAGCAGTCCATTAGTCAGAGCGTTGACCCAAACCACAAGGAGGTACATGAAGACCAGCTGGGAAATGGAGTGTTGTGGTTCAGCCAGCAGAGGTTTGCTCTTCTCTTCTCCTTCCTGCTCACTTTTCTTGCCATCAGTTTCTGCTGCTGGATTGTCCAGCCCAGAGCTGACTGAGCCCACCGTGTCCGGCACAAGGTTTTCCGTTGACAGCTCGTATGTACGAGGCAGCCTGTTCAGCCCAACGAACGCAGCCAAGCTAATGCACATCATAGCCGCTAGGAAGGAGAAGAACACCTGTGTGGAGAAGTTTGGAGGAAGATACTGTGTTTGCAATGACCACACTTCCTCGTCTGAGTGGTTTCCTGACGTGTGAGAGCTGTTGACGCACTTGGCCATGCCGACACCTTGTGCCAAAGCAATGACACCGGGGATGAAACCACTCAGCCCTTCTCCAATGAAGTAGGTGGTGATGTATTTAGCTGGAAGCTGCATCATAAAAGGTAAGAAGGTCACTGAAGATGTGCAGTCCACCAGAGAGAGGAAGAAGGTGATGATGAAGAAGGCGGTGCTGCGCGACGCCCCCGCCACGACCGTCGTTTTGTCCCAGAAGAAGACGAGCAGGATGCAGGAGGCGATGCCGATGGCGAGGACGGAGTAAATAACGGCGCGCTCGTTGAGACGACCGGGACGCCATTTGTGCATGAGGGTGACCAGCAGGGGGCCCAGGTTGGCCAGCTGGATGATGACCGTGAGGTACGAGGGGAGATCCCAGCCTTCAGGCAGAGCGTTGACTATGAGGGGAAGCTCCACCCACAGGCCGTTCACCGCCACCCAGGAGCCCAGGCCAAAGGCGCAGGCTAGGAGGTGCACCCGCAGCGCCATGATTCAGCCGGATCCGTCTAGAGATCAGTCATACCTACAGGAGGAAACGCAGAAACATCAAGACGATAGAGCTGGAAGCTTCATTTGGTTATTGGAGTTCAAGCTTTACTTTAACAGAACTCACTGAACTGACAGGAAGAGGATTAGTGACACTGAAGAAAAAAGATGTTCTGACTTTAATCTCAAAATTCAGATTTTTTTCACAATTATGCATTTAATTTCAGAATTCTTAATCGATCTCAGAATTCTGACTTTTTCTCCTCCAAATTGTGTCTTTAATCTCAGAATTCTGACATCTACCCTTTATTAATGTTATCCAGGCTAATTACAGTCTGCAGCATTCAGACAGGACACTGGCAGCTTATTTTAATTAGCTTTACAATTAGTTTTTTAAGTCAAAATCATAGAATAGATGCCTCAGGGCTCTTATTTTGAAGTTTAAGAGGAAATTGTGTCATACACAGGTTAATTTATTGATTTAAGTAGAGTACATTCTGTACATCTCTCTAGGTTTCACATCCCTTTTCTCTAAAATGTTCAAAACTACAACAAAAACTTCAGAGCAAAACTTTATGTGCTCTGATTTTCTGTCAGTTCAGGAAATCAATCACTCAGACGACTGCTGGGTGTTTAAATGCACTTACAAGTTTCTGCAGTTTCTCAAAACGCCGCACTGGACCGTCTGTCATTGTACGAGGAAACAAAGAGGTCAGCGACGGGCTGTCTCTGCACAAACTTGCTGGACTTGCCGCGCGGCTGCTGAGTGGGTCAGAGTCCGCTGCAGCTCCTGTAATCAACATGGGTCGGGCCTAAACCTGCACTTTCTTCACTGCTGATAAGGAAGTCAAACCACTCTGGGTCAATATCAGAACCATTTGGGGCCAGATCAAGAACCTGAATGTTCTTAAAGGGCCAGTGTACCAAAACGTACCAATAAAACCCATTAGCAAGCTATTAGAATATTAATTAGGAAGTTATGTTTAGTTTCAGTAAGTACTTTTTAAAATTAAATAGTATTTAACATCTGTTCCTTCAGAGTTTTGTGATTGTTTTTGTGAGTTTTTGCAATCAAAATCACTGATTTTGAGGAGCTTATTTAGAAATATTTGCAAAACATTTTGCAATATTTGCACTTAAATGTGACTTTTTGTGTTTTTACATTATATTTACTGAAATGTTTACATGTAATAAGGTAATATTACTTATACAGCACATTTTCAGCAACCAGGCATTTCAAAGTGATTTACTTGAATTAGAAGAAATACGAACAAAAAACAAAAAGAAGCTTAAGAAAAACAAAACAACAAAAGTACAAGTATAACTTAATAGGAGTTTCTCTAAGGAATAAAAATAAGTAATCCACAATTTATAAAGTAATAAATAAAGCAAGTCAACAACCAAATCCACACTGCAAAAACAGGAATCTAAGTAAGATTAAATATCACATATTAAAGAGATTTATGCTTGTTTGCTTTCTGACAAGATAATTTTTTTTTAGAATATTTTTCTTAAGTGTTTTTGTACTTAATTGTCTCAGTAGTATATTAAAGCTTGATATTAAAAAAAATTACTGATTATAAATATATTCTAGAAACTAGAACATCAATAGTTACAAAGTAAACTTCAAGTCTAGAAGTAAAAAATTTCTTATTTCAAGCAAAAAAGAGAAAACACAGAGACATTAAAAGTTAATTATTACGCAAGAAAACAAAACAAATTTACTTACTTTTTATGGTCACTTACAAACTGAATTTAGGTGTATTTGCTTCTATAATAGTTTCTGGCTTCTACTAAACTGCAGCTTATTGAATATTTCCCACTTTCTTGTTACACAATAAGCCTTTAACCTTCACCACCCCCTACTGGCCGCAACGTGAAACTACAGCATGTTGTTTGCATCTCATTGGAAGCTTGCCCGATGTTAACAAAGGTCATTGCAGGTCAATAATTAAACAAACCTGACGTCATAAAAACATCACGGCGGCTGGTCTTCTAACTCTAGATGGCATTTTAACCGATGAGTTTTTCTTTCAAAGACAGAAAGTCTCAAGGACAGAATTAAAAACTGGATGAACTAGTTGTTGGAGAGTGATTTAAAGAACAATACTAAGAAAGTCAGATCTTTTTTTTCTTTTTAGGTTCACTACATGCATCACAGCTAAATCTGTCCATTTTATTCAGTCAGTAAATGCATCACTATACCGTGTTATTCATAATGCAGTTTCACTTACAGCACATTTTTCTTTCCCGGTCAGTGTTTGTCGCTGGTAATCGTTTAAAGTTTAGACAAATATGTTTGTTCTAGTTCTTATGCATTAAATCAGAATCAGCAGCTCAGACCTCGAAGGAAACCATAAATCGCTTTAGTAGAAGCTGCATCTCGAGCCATAATGCCTGTCAAACTTTACCAAGTTGTAGGACTGGAAAACTACAGGTTATGTAAAAGATGCAGCTTGAGGTGAATGTTTAAACTCACTTAAAAACATTCTTACTGCGTTGTTGTTGTTTATTCAGAAAACTGAAAATGTAAGACCGACCGAAACATTTCCTATCGACATGTAAGTTAAATTACATCCAACCAATAGCATGAAACTGTATTTAAAAACATTAATAAATGTCATGTACGTCATTAAGTCATTAGTAAAATATAATTAATTTAACGTCTGATGTGAATGCCTCAACCAAGATGTTTTATTGATCTATGAATTAAGATCAATAAGAAGAAAAACTAAGCTCAGTTTTAAGCTCCAAGGTCAGAGAAATCACATTGATTGTGAGAAATCAATAACGTCTTGAGATCAATTCCCCTGAGAAAGGAGCTGGAGTCGATCCAGAGTGAGGAGAGAGGCTGCTTGGCTCTGAATAAAGAGTCAAGTAGTTTAACAGCATCTGAAACAAACACAGTTTATTTTTATATTTTCTAGATGCTTTCATCTAAAGCAAATTACAAAAATAAATGTGAAAAATCTTATCTTGCCACTGTTTGTTTTCTTTTTTGCACTTTATTGTCAAATTGTTAATATTTTATATATTTTTAATATTTATTTTTGTTATTTCTGTCTTTGGGAAGAGTAGTTGTCTTATGATCGGGAGGTTGTAGGTTCAATTCCAGCTTCCTCCTGCCCCATGTCGATGTGCCCTTGGGCAAGGCACTTAACCCCAAATTGCCTACCGGTCTGCGTATCGGTGTATGAATGTGTGAGCATTTGTGAGAGCGAATGGGTGAATGTGACTCTAGTGTAAAACGCTTTGAGTGGTCACAAATGATCGGATAAAGCGCTATATAAGTTCAGTCCATTTACCATTTACTTTATTGTGACGTGGGCTGCTTCCACTCTTGGCCAAGTGATTCTTGTGAATTTTTATCTGGTTAAGTAAAAATGTAAAAATACAAAATGAGGATCTAGTGACAGTTTGAGGTATTTCTGGAGATATTTAGGTACGAACTCATGCTGTGGCCACATAGATGTCTTTTATCACTGAAGAGAAACTAAAACACCAATAAAAAACAACATTAAGAAACTGCGCAGCTGGGATTTGAACCAGTGTTGCTTAACTTTTGTAAATTATTTTACTAATAAGTATTTTTTTTTTTTAATGTAGAACAAATTCTCATTTTCTGCAACAACCTGTTCACGTTTCAGTTAATCTCTTTGAGTTTCACCTTTTGAACTAAATTACTGATGTAAATATGTGAATATATTACATTTGATAGTAACCAGTTTTAAATGAATGAATCTTTAAAATGTGGATTTAAAACTCCGTTTATGTTTGTCAAAGCTGCTGTCGTGACTTTACTTTAACTAGACAGACCTCTGACTTGAAGCTTCCACTTTCTAAGAAGAAAAGGAAGCTTTTTGGGTTAAAAATGTGATCACACAAAGTAACAGTCAGCATTATGTGCTCAGAAAAAGGTCATGTGTCACACTTCCTCCACATGTTCTCTGCTCTGCTGAATTCAGCTCAAATATTGTCTGTTTTGTTGTTTTTCAGTCAAATCTTCCTCTAATTTTTATACACATAAGTTTCTAACACAAGTTAGCATCTATGCTTCCTAAATATTGGTTTTCTGGAGAGAAAAAGAGCCAAAACCAGTAATCTTTTCCATAATCTGTGCCGTGTAATTTGTCTGATATACCTTCACAACTAATGTTTGCAAACTGCAGCATTGCACCTCTATTGTTTTCTCAACATTTATAAATAAGACATGATGGGTAAAATATTATTAGCTGATACAGTAGAAACTCTGAGCCTCCATCTTAATAAATGTCATAGCAAGCTCTAGATGTAGATTATACAGCTTCATTTCAGATTATATCTAATGCGTTTTATATAATTTATGTGAATAAAATCAGAATCAGTGCTGGATGTGAGCGCATCCTTAAAGAGTCTTAAATTCATCTAAAATTAACGTCCTAAAAACGCCTTAAATATATTTTTAAAATGTCAGTTGGACTTTAATATGTTATGCCCAGGTCTTAAATTTTGTCTTGACTGAACTATTTAATATCTACGACAGAGTTTTTAGGAGAAAATTAAAAGTATAAAATGCTGAGAATAAAATCAAAATACAAGAAAAAACATAGTATCAAGAGGATTACGTCATGATGGGAATAAAATCATGACAAGACTTTATTCTCATACAAGTTTATTCTCGTAATATGACTTAATTCTTGTAATTTTGTCAGTATGTTAATCTTAATTCTGTTTTTATAAATACAGCTCTGGAAAAAATTAAGAGACCACTTAAAATAATCAGTTTCTCCGATTTGACGTTTAACAGGTATATGTTTGAGTAAAATGAACATTGTTCTTTTATTCTGTGAACTGGCATTATAATTATAGTCAATTATTATTAAATTGAATATAATTTCAGCTTTAGGATAACGTTTCTTCAGGTTAATGTAGAAAGTGAGCTCTTGTTACAGGTTAATTTTCTGAACGATAGAAAGGTTATTGGTAGGGAAGCTCAAATAAGAAAAATTGGACTGATGTTGGTATCTGATAGAAACACTGCTGTTATGTTAGATTTACCAGTGTTTTATTTTATTTTTCAATTACTCGATTAATCGTAAGAATAATCGATAGATTACTCGATCACTAAAATATTTGTTTACAACAGCCCTAGTTGTAGGCTCTGCACAGTGGCTGCTGGAAAAGACAGAAAGTATTTTGCTGTTGGATTACCAACCAGAAACCTCTTGGTGCATTCTTGTTTGTTGTGCAGGAGACGTCACTTCTGCTTTTCAAAGATCTACGGTTGTATAATTGCGCATCTGTTTGCAGCCATTTTCACTTGTGAGTTTAAATGATGAGTTGGGGGGCGTGGCCAACAGCAGCTTATTTGGATTTAAAGTGACAGAGGCCCTAAAATAGCTGAAAACAGGCAGAATTGAGCAGAACTTCAATCTCATTATTTAAGAATGATTTT